>JBBDGP010005533.1:0-31407 GCA_037952835.1 Lithobates septentrionalis
GCCGTATCCTCCTCTGGCCCTCTCTCTGTGCTCCTCTCTCTCCCTCTGGGCTCCTCTCTCTGTGCTCCTCTCTCTCTGTGCTCCTCCCTCTGGGCTCCTTCTCTCTCTGTGCTCCTCTCTCTCTGTGCTCCTCTCCTCTGGGCTCCTCTCTCTGGGCTCCTCTCTCTGTGCTCCTCTCCTCCCTCTGTGCTCCTCTCTCTGGGCTCCTCTCTCTGTGCTCCTCCCTCTGTGCTCCTCTCTCTGGCTCCTCTCTCTGGGCTCCTCTCTCTGTGCTCCTCTCTCTGTGCTCCTCTCTCTGTGCTCCTCTCTCTCTGGTCTCCTCTCTCTGTGCTCCTCTCTCTCTGTGCTCCTCCCTCTGGGCTCCTCTCTCTGTGCTCCTCTCTCTCTGTGCTCCTCCCTCTGGGCTCCTCTCTCTGGGCTCCTCCTCTCTGTGCTCCTCTCTCTGTGTTCCTCCCTCTGTGCTCCTCTCTCTGTGCTCCTCTCTCTGGGCTCCTCTCTCTGTGCTCCTCTCCTCCCTCTGTGCTCCTCTCTCTGGGCTCCTCTCTCTCTGTGCTCCTCCTCTGTGCTCCTCTCTCTGTGCTCCCTCTCTCTGGGCTCCTCTCTCTGTGCTCCTCTCTCTCTGTGCTCCTCCCTCTGGGCTCCTCCTCTCTGTGCTCCTCTCTCTCTGTGCTCCTCCCTCTGTGCTCCTCTCTCTGTGCTCCTCTCTCTGGGCTCCTCTCTCTCTGTGCTCCTCTCTCTGGGCTCCTCTCTCTGTGCTCCTCTCTCTTCCCTCCCTCTGAGCTCCTCTCTCTGGGCTCCTCTCTCTCTGTGCTCCTCCCTCTGTGCTCCTCTCTCTGTGTCCTCTCTCTGTGCTCCTCTCTCTGTGCTCCTCTCTCTGTGCTCTCCCTCTGGGGCTCTCTCTGTGCTCCTCTCTCTCTGTGCTCCTCTCTCTGTGCTCCTCTCTCTGTGCTCCTCTCTCTGGGCTCCTCTCTCTGGGCTCCTCTCTCTGGGCTCCTCTCTCTGTGCTCCTCTCCTCCCTCTGAGCTCCTCTCTCTGGGCTCCTCTCTCTCTGTGCTCCTCCCTCTGTGCTCCTCTCTCTGTGTGCCTCTCTCTGTGCTCCTCTCTCTGTGCTCCTCTCTCTGTCCTCCTCTCTCTGTGCTCCTCTCTCTGTGCTCCTCTCTCTGTGCTCCTCTCTCTGTCCTCCTCTCTCTGTGCTCCTCTCTCTGTGCTCCTCTCTCTGTGCGCCTCTCTCTGGGCTCCTCTCTCTGTGCTCCTCTCTCTGTGCTCCTCTCTCTGTGCGCCTCTCTCTGTGCTCCTCTCTCTGTGCTCCTCTCTCTGTGCTCCTCTCTCTGTGCTCCTCTCTGTGCTCCTCTCTCTGTGCGCCTCTCTCTGTGCGCCTCCCTCTGTGCTCCTCTCTCTGTGCTCCTCTCTCTGTGCTCCTCTCTCTGTGCTCCTCTCTCTGGGCTCCTCCCTCTGTGCTCCTTTCTCTGTGCTCCTCTCTCTGTGCTCCTCCCTCTGTGCTCCTTTCTCTGTGCTCCTCTCTCTGTGTGCTCCTCTCTCTGTGCTCCTCCCTCTGTGCTCCTTTCTCTGTGCTCCTCTCTCTGTGCTCCTCTCTCTGTGCTCCTCTCTCTGTGCTCCTCTCTCTGTGCTCCTCTCTCTGTGCGCCTCTCTCTGTGCGCCTCCCTCTGTGCTCCTCTCTCTGTGCTCCTCTCTCTGTGCTCCTCTCTCTGTGTGCTCCTCTCTCTGTGCTCCTCTCTCTGTGCTCCTCTCTCTGTGCTCCTCTCTCTGTGCTCCTCTCTCTGTGCTCCTCTCTCTGTGCTCCTCTCTCTCTGTGCGCCTCCCTCTGTGCTCCTCTCTCTGTGCTCCTCTCTCTGGGCTCCTCTCTCTGTGCTCCTCTCCTCCCTCTGTGCTCCTCTCTCTGTGTGCTCCTCTCTCTGTGCTCCTCTCTCTGTGCGCCTCTCTCTGTGCTCCTTTCTCTGTGCTCCTCTCTCTGTGCTCCTCTCTCTGTGCGCCTCTCTCTGTGCGCCTCTCTCTGTGCTCCTTTCTCTGTGCTCCTCTCTCTGTGCGCCTCTCTCTGTGCTCCTCTCTCTGTGCTCCTCTCTCTATGAACGTCTCTTATTGGCTCATTAAATAGACAGCATTGTGTTCTATCTGCGGATCCTGCCAGAAATCTGATGATAACTTCCTGTACTGCACCTATCAGTCAGCTTTGTCCCTGTGGACTACAAAACACCTCCCCTCTGAGGTGACAACACTGCGCCTCCATGGATATAGCGGGGCGCTGAGCGTTGTCACCCGAGGACAGGATCCGAATATCTGAGATTATTATAGATTAGAATATATCAGATTTGTAATCAATTATAAAAGATCCAATTTCTATAGATTACAATGTTTCAGGTTTTTCTCCTCGGTCCTCATTGGGGAGGGGCATGCTGGGAGTAGTAGTACCCCTATGGGGGGTGGGGTTGTTGTCTGGCGTTGGCTCGGCGCGGGACGCTTGGCACCGGCTCAGCTGCTTGCAGGATGATGTCATTAAGTAAAATCAACAACACAGACACGCCCTTATATGGAGAGAAGTGCCTCCTAAAAATGAGACGTTTTCAACAGAAGTTTGATGGATGAATCCCCCGAAAAAAGACCCGCAATACCGGCCTGGGGGGCGCTGCACAGCCCTCTCCTCCATTCATTTCCTGGGGGGAGGGGGGAGCGAGGAGAGGGGGCGAGGAGAGAGGGGGAACCGAGGAGAGGGCGCGAGGAGAAAGGGGGGAGCGAGAAGAGAGGGGGGAGTGAGGAGAGAGGGCGAGCAAGGAGAGGGGGACGAGGAGAGGGGGAGAGAGGGGGAACCGAGGAGAGGGGGACGAGGAGAGGGGGCGAGAAGAGAGGGGAGAGTGAGGAGAGGGGGGGCAGCAAGGAGAGAGGGGGGAGCGAGGAGAGGGGGAGCGAGGAGAGAGGGGGCGAGGAGAGGGGGAGCGAGGAGGAGAGGGGGAGTGAGAAAAGAGGGGAGAGAAGGAGAGAGGGGGACTGAGGAGAGAGGGGGAAGCGAGGAGAGAGGGGGAAGCGAGGAGAGGGGGTGATGAGGAGGAGGAGGATCGATCACTGGAGGAAGAGTAATCACTGGAGGGGGAGGAGCGATCACTGGAGGAAGAGTAATCACTGGAGGGGAGGAGCGATCACTGGAGGAAGAGTAATCACTGGAGGGGGAGGAGCGATCACAAGCAGAGGCGGTTCTAGGCTTTGAGAGGCCTTAGGCAAAACTTAGACATGAGGCCCCAGTCACGCCCATAATGGGGAAATACTAAAAATGAAGTGGGGTATGGGTAAGGCAATCATTGGGAGTTCAGGGGCGGGGCTAACAATTTAGGTGTGCTGTAACCTGTAGTGTTCAGATCTACAGCTCACGGAACATTGGCATGATTACCTCTACTGTGCAGTTAGTTTTTAACAAAGTGGCCCCAAACATCCTCTTCTGGGGTCCCCCAACGGCACTCGCGTCCATAGACACAGAATGCCGGGACTCAGCCCCGCCCCCCGCATCATTGGATTTGATTGACAGCAGCGGGAGCCAATGGCTGGGCTGCTATCAATCTATCCAGTCAAGAGCCAAGAACCCCCGGCCAGAGAGGTAGAGCGCATCTCCAGCCTGGGGACGAAGGGGCTCAGGTGAGTAAAATGGGGGGGCTGCTGAGTGACAGAAGTTTTTTCACACTAATGCATAACATGAAGCTTTACAACCCCTTTAAATAATAGAAACAAATCTTAGAACTTACCTATTCTATGTGAAACTTGTGCTTTTTTCCACAGATGCTCAGTTCTGGGTTTAACTTGATATAAGCAGTGCACAGGGGGCAGCAGGGCAGATCACAGGAGGTCAGGAGACAATACGGGGGGGCAGCAGGGCATATTATGGGGCACACAGCAGAACATGGGGCATATTATGGGGCACACAGCAGAACATTGGGCACATCATGGGGCACACAGCAGAACATTGGGCACATCATGGGGCACACAGCAGAACATTGGGTACATTATGGGGCACACAGCAGAACATTGGGTACATCATGGGGCACACAGCAGAACATTGGGCACATCATGGGGCACACAGCAGAACATTGGGTACATTATGGGGCACACACATCATGGGGCACAGAGCAGAACATGGGGCACATCACGGGGCACACAGCAGAACATTGGGTACATTATGGGGCACACAGCAGAACATTGGGCACATCATGGGGCACACAGCAGAACATGGGGCACATCACGGAGCACACAGCAGAACATGGGGCACATCTCGGGGCACACAGCAGAACATTGGGTACATTATGGGGCACACAGCAGAACATTGGGCGCATCATGGGGCACACAGCAGAACATGGGGCACATCACGGGGCACACAGCAGAACATTGGGTACATTATGGGGCACACAGCAGAACATTGGGTACATTATGGGGCACACAGCAGAACATTGGGCACATCATGGGGCACACAGCAGAACATTGGGTACATTATGGGGCACACAGCAAAACATTGGGCACATCATGGGGCACAGAGCAGAACATGGGGCACATCACGGGGCACACAGCAGAACATTGGGTACATTATGGGGCACACAGCAGAACATAGGGCACATAATGGGGCACACAGCAGAACATTGGCACACAGCAGAATGCTGGGCACATCATGGGGCACACAGCAGAACCTTGAGAACATCATGGGGCACACAGCAGAACATGGGGCACATCATGGGTCTCACAGCAGGGCATAGGACACACAGCAGGGCATGGAACACATCACAGGGCACACAGCAAAACATGAGGTACATCATGGGGCTCACAGCAGAACATGGGGCACTTTAAGGGGCTCACAGCTGGGCATGGGGCACACCATGGGGCAAGCAGCATAACATGGGGTACACAGCAAGGCTTATCACAAGGCACACAGCAGGGCATGGGGCGCACATCAGGGTACATGGTACAGGGCACAGTAGGGTGCATGGTACAGGGAACAGCGGGGTACTGGACACATCAAGATACAGGGCACACGGCATGGGGTACAGCAGGGCATGGGCATAGCAGGGCACAGAATATGGGGCACAGCAAGGCATATCAGGGTATGGGCACAGCAGGGCGCAGGGTATGGGGCACATCAAGGAATGGGGCACAGCAGGGCACATCAGGGTTTGGGCGCAGGGTACGGGCACAGCAGGGTGCTGGGTATTGGTCACATAAGGGTATGGGTCACAGCAGGGCACATCAGGGTATGGGCACAGGGTATGTGGCACTGGGCACAGCAGAGCACATCAGGGTGCTGGGCACAGGGTATGGGGCACATCAGGGTACTGGACATGGCAGGGCACAGGTACATGGCACATCAGGGTACTGGGCATGGCAGTGCACAGGGTACTGGGCACATCAGGGTACTGGGCAAAGGGTATGGAGCACATCAGGGTACTGGACATGACAGGGTACAGGGTACATCAGGGTAGTGGGCACATCAGGGTGCTGGGCACAGGGTATGGTGTACGTCAGAGTACTGGGCACAGCAGGGCACACTTTCCTTTCAGTTTCCTTTAAATGCAAAGTAGCGCGGGAAGCTGCTGTATTATAATAGGTCCTTACTGTCCTCTCTCCCTGGTGGCCCCTCCTCTCCTCTCCGCCGCCGGGGAGCAGTGCGACATGAGAGAGGACAGTAAGGACTTATTACAGCCGCTTCCCGTGCTACTCTGCATGTCGGCCGATACTCGATCTACCTGTCAGATGCCTGTGATTGACGGGTAGATTGCCGCAGAGCTGGTGACTTTGTGGCATAACAGACTGGGAAACCACCACTGTTAAACACTGTAATAGGCAAATTAGGCGGCCGCGAGGCCCTGTGAGGGCGAGGCCTTAGGCGACCGCCTAACTTGCCTTATTATAGAGCTGCCTCTGATCACAGGAGGAGGGGGAGCGATCACTGGAGGAGGATGAGCGATCACTGGAGGAGGAGAAAACACTAGAGAAGGAGGAGCCATCACAGGAGGAGGAGGAGCGATTACTGGGGGAAGAGTAATCACTGGAGAAGGAGGAGCGATCACAGGAGGAAGAGTAATCACTGGAGGAGGAGGAGCGATCACTGGAGGAAGAGTAATCACTGGTGAAGTAGGAGCGATCACTGGAGGAAGAGTAATCACTGGTGAAGGAGGAACGATCACTGGAGGGGGAGGAGTGATCACAGGAGGAGAAATCACTGGAGAAGGAGGAGCGATCACAAGAGGAGGAGGAGCGATCACTGGAGGAGGAGTAATTACTGGAGAAGGAGGACTGATCACAGGAGGAGGAGCGATCACTGAAGAAGGAGGAGCAATTAGTGGAGAAGAAGGCATGATCACTGGAGAAGGAGGAGCGATCACTGGAGGTGGAGTAGTCACAGGAGATAGAGGAGCAATCACTGGAGTCATTGGAGAAGGAGGAGCGACCACTGGAGGAAGAGTAATCACTGGAGAAGAAGGAGTAATCACAGGAGAAGGAGCGATCACTGGAGAAGGAGGAGCGATCACAGGAGGAGGAGCGATCACTGGAGGAGGATGAGCGATCACTGGAGGAGGAGGAGCAATCACTGGAGGAGGAGGAGATACCATCACAGAAGGAGAATTTATCACAGGAGGAGTAATCACTGGAGGAGGAGTAATGACTGGAGGAGGAGGAGGAGGAGCGATTACTGGAAAAGTAATCACTGGAGGAGTGATCATTGGAGGAGGAGTTATAACAGGAGGAGGTGGAGCGATCACTGGAGGAGGAGCGATCACTGGAGGAGGAGGAGATGCCATCACAGAAGGAGAATTTATCACAGGAGGAGCAATCACTGGAGGAGTGATCATTGGAGGAGGAGTGATCACTGGAGGAGAAGTAATCACTGGAGAAGGAGGAGCGATCACTGGAGAAGGAGGAGCGATCACTGGAGGAGGAGCGATCACTGGAGGAGGAGGAGCGATCACTGGAGAAGGAGGAGTGATCACTGGAGGAGGAGGAGCGATCACTGGAGGAGGAGCGATCACTGGAGGAGGAGGAGCGATCACTGGAGAAGGAGGAGTGATCACTGGAGGAGGAGGAGCGATCACTGGAGGAGGAGCGATCACTGGAGGAGTGATCACTGGAGGAGAAATAATCACTGGAGAAGGAGGAGCGATCACTGGAGAAGGAGGAGCGATCACTGGAGGAGGAGCGATCACTGGAGGGAGGAGGAGCGATCACTGGAGAAGGAGGAGCGATCACTGGAGGAGGAGGAGCGATCACTGGAGGAGGAGGAGTGATCACTGGAGGAGGAGCGATCACTGGAGGAGGAGCGATCACTGGAGAAGGAGGGGCGATCACTGGAGGAGGAGAGTGATCACTGGAAGAGGAGGAGTGATCACTGGGGAGGAGGAGCGATCACTGGAGGAGGAGCGATCACTGGAGGAGGAGCGATCACTGGAGGAGGAGGAGCGATCACTGGAGAAGGAGGAGCGATCACTGGAGGAGGAGCGATCACTGGAGAAGGAGGGGCGATCACTGGAGGAGGAGGAGTGATCACTGGAGGAGGAGGTGTGATTACTGGAGAAGGAGGAGCGATCACTGGAGGAGGAGGAGCGATCACTGGAGGAGGAGGAGTGATCACTGGAGGAGGAGGAGCGATCACTGGAGAAGGAGGAGCGATCACTGGAGGAGGAGGAGCGATCACTGGAGGAGGAGGAGTGATCACTGGAGGAGGAGCGATCACTGGAGGAGGAGCGATCACTGGAGAAGGAGGGGCGATCACTGGAGGAGGAGGGGCGATCACTGGAGGAGGAGGAGTGATCACTGGAAGAGGAGGAGTGATCACTGGAGGAGGAGGAGCGATCACTGGAGGAGGAGCGATCACTGGAGGAGGAGCGATCACTGGAGGAGGAGGAGCGATCACTGGAGAAGGAGGAGCGATCACTGGAGGAGGAGCGATCACTGGAGAAGGAGGGGCGATCACTGGAGGAGGAGGAGTGATCACTGGAGGAGGAGGTGTGATTACTGGAGGAGGAGTAATCACTGGAGAAGGAGGAGCGATCACTGGAGGAAGAGGAGCGATCACTGGAGGAAGAGGAGCGATCACTGGAGGAGGAGCAATTAAAGGATCACCACAGCACATGTTAGTACATTGCCATGCATTCCACTGAGCCACAACACACATCCATATACATCAGTGTGAATGTGTCACCATACCCCATAGAAGGTGAGGTTGAAAAAAGTCCATCAAGTCCAACCTATGTGTGTGATTATATGTCAGTATTACATTACATATCCCTGTATATTGCGGTCATTCAGGTGATTATCTAATAGTTTCTTGAAGCTATCAATGCTCCCCGCTGAGACCACCGCCTGTGGAAGGGAATTCCACATCCTTGCCGCTCTTACAGTAAAGAACCCTCTACGTAGTTTAAGGTTAAACCTCTTTTCTTCTAATTGTAATGAGTGGCCACGAGTCTTATTAAACTCTCTTCTGCGAAAAAGTTTTATCCCTATTGTGGGGTCACCAGTCCGGTATTTATATATTGTGGGGTCACCAGTCCGGTATTTATATATTGTGGGGTCACCAGTCCGGTATTTGTATATTGTGGGGTCACCAGTCCGGTATTTATATATTGTGGGGTCACCAGTCTGGTATTTGTATATTGTGGGGTCACCAGTCCGGTATTTATATATTGTGGGGTCACCAGTCCGGTATTTGTATATTGTGGGGTCACCAGTCCGGTATTTGTATATTGTGGGGTCACCAGTCTGGTATTTGTATATTGTGGGGTTACCAGTCCGGTATTTGTACATTGTGGGGTCACCAGTCCGGTATTTATATATTGTGGGGTCACCAGTCCGGTATTTATATATTGTGGGGTCACCAGTCCGGTATTTATATATTGTGGGGTCACCAGTCCGGTATTTATATATTGTGGGGTCACCAGTCCGGTATTTATATATTGTGGGGTCACCAGTCCGGTATTTATATATTGTGGGGTCACCAGTCTGGTATTTATATATTGTGGGGTCACCAGTCCGGTATTTATATATTGTGGGGTCACCAGTCTGGTATTTGTATATTGTGGGGTCACCAGTTCGGTACTTATATATTGTGGGGTCACCAGTCCGGTATTTATATATTGTGGGGTCACCAGTCTGGTATTTGTATATTGTGGGGTCACCAGTTCGGTATTTATATATTGTGGGGTCACCAGTCCGGTATTTATATATTGTGGGGTCACCAGTCCAGTATTTATATATTGTGGGGTCACCAGTCCGGTATTTATATATTGTGGGGTCACCAGTCCGGTATTTATATATTGTGGGGTCACCAGTCCGGTATTTATATATTGTGGGGTCACCAGTCCGATATTTATATATTGTGGGGTCACCAGTCTGGTATTTGTATATTGTGGGGTCACCAGTTCGGTATTTATATATTGTGGGGTCACCAGTCCGGTATTTATATATTGTGGGGTCACCAGTCTGGTATTTATATATTGTGGGGTCACCAGTCCGGTATTTATATATTGTGGGGTCACCAGTCTGGTATTTATATATTGTGGGGTCACCAGTCCGGTATTTATATATTGTGGGGTCACCAGTCCGGTATTTATATATTGTGGGGTCACCAGTCCGGTATTTATATATTGTGGGGTCACCAGTTCGGTATTTATATATTGTGGGGTCACCAGTCCGGTATTTATATATTGTGGGGTCACCAGTCCGGTATTTGTAAATTGAAATCATATCCCCTCTCAAGCGTCTCTTCTCCAGACCCTTTATTAGCTTTGTTGCCCTTCTTTGTAGTCGCTCCATTTCCAGTACATCCTTCCTGAGGACTGGTGCCCAGAACTGGACAGCATACTCCAGGTGCGGCCGGACCAGAGTCTTGTAGAGCGGGAGAATTATCGTTTTATCTCTGGAGTTGATCCCTTTTTAATGCCAATATTCTGTTTGCTTTATTAGCAGCAGCTTGGCATTGCATGTCATTGCTGAGCCTATCATCTACTAGGACCCCCAGGTCCTTTTCCATCCTAGATCCCCCCAGAGGTTCTCCCCCCAGTCTATAGATTGCATTCAGATTTTTACCACCCAAATGCATTATTTTACATTTTTCTACATTGAACCTCATTTGCCATGTAGTCGCCCCTCCCCCATTCATTTGTTCAGGTCTTTTTGCAAGATTTCCACATCCTGCGGAGAAGTTATTGCCCTGCTTAGCTTAGTATTGTCTGCAAATACAGAGATTGAACTGTTTATCCCATCCTCCAGGTCGTTTATAAACAAATTAAATAGGATTGGTCCCAGCACAGAACCCTGGGGGACCCCACTACCCACCCCTGACCATTCCGAGTACTCCCCATTTATCACCACCCTCTGAACTCGCCCTTGTAGCCAGTTTTCAATCCATGTACTCACCCTATGGTCCATGCCAACGCACCTTATTTTGTACAGTAAACGTTTATGGGGAACTGTGTCAAATGCTTTTGCAAAATCCAGATACACCACGTCTACGGGCCTTCCTTTATCTAGATGGCAACTCACCTCCTCATAGAAGGTTAATAGATTGGTTTGGCAAGAACGATTCTTCATGAATCCATGCTGATTACTGCTAATGATATCATTCTTATTACTAAAATCTTGTATATAGTCCCTTATCATCCCCTCCAAGAGTTTACATACTATTGATGTTAGGCTAACTGGTCTGTAATTCCCAGGGATGTTTTTTGGGCCTTTTTTAAATATTGGTGCTACATTGGCTTTTCTCCAATCAGCTGGTACCATTCCAGTCAATAGACTGTCTGTAAAAATTAGGAACAACGGTCTGGCAATCACCTGACTGAGTTCCCTAAGTACCCTCGGATGCAAGCCATCTGGTCCCGGTGATTTATTAATGTTAAGTTTCCCAAGTCTAATTTTAATTCCTTCCTCTGTTAACCATGGAGGTGCTTCCTGTGTTGTGTCCTGAGGATAAACACTGCAGTTTTGGTTACTGAAGCCCCCCGATTCACTTGTGAAGACTCCATAGTGTGAATGTGTCACCATACCTACTTAGTGTGAATGTGTCACCATACCCCATAGTGTGAATGTGTCACCATACCCCATAGTGTGAATGTGTCACCATACCCCATAGTGTGAATGTGTCACCATACCTCCTTAGTGTGAATGTGTCACCATACCCCATAGTGTGAATGTGTCACCATACCCCATAGTGTGAATGTGTCACCATACCTCCATAGTGTGAATGTGTCACCATACCTCCATAGTGTGAATGTGTCACCATACCTCCATAGTGTGAATGTGTCACCATACCTCCATAGTGTGAATGTGTCACCATACCACCATAGTGTGAATGTGTCACCATACCTCCATAGTGTGAATGTGTCACCATACCTCCATAGTGTGAATGTGTCACCATACCACCATAGTGTGAATGTGTCACCATACCACCATAGTGTGAATGTGTCACCATACCTCCATAGTGTGAATGTGTCACCATACCTCCATAGTGTGAATGGAGTGTGAATGTGTCACCATACCACCATAGTGTGAATGTGTCACCATACCACCATAGTGTGAATGTGTCACCATACCTCCATAGTGTGAATGTGTCACCATACCTCCATAGTGTGAATGGAGTGTGAATGTGTCACCATACCTCCATAGTGTGAATGTGTCACTATACCACCATAGTGTAAATGTGTCACCATACCACCATAGTGTGAATGTGTCACCATACCACCATAGTGTGAATGTGTCACCATTCCGCCATAGTGTGAATGTGTCACCATACCTCCATAGTGTGAATGTGTCACCATACCTCCATAGTGTGAATGGAGTGTGAATGTGTCACCATACCTCCATAGTGTGAATGTGTCACTATACCACCATAGTGTAAATGTGTCACCATACCACCATAGTGTGAATGTGTCACCATACCACCATAGTGTGAATGTGTCACCATACCTCCATAGTGTGAATGTGTCACCATACCTCCATAGTGTGGAGTGTGAATGTGTCACCATACCTCCATAGTGTGAATGTGTCACTATACCACCATAGTGTGAATGTGTCACCATACCACCATAGTGTGAATGTGTCACCATACCACCATAGTGTGAATGTGTCACCATACCACCATAGTGTGAATGTGTCACCATTCCGCCATAGTGTGAATGTGTCACCATACCACCATAGTGTGAATGGGCCCTCAGAGTTTATTATTGTTTGCAGTTATATTGCAATGTGAAGCTTCTTCTTACAATTTATCTTTATAGTGAAGGAATAAAATAAAATGCCGCTCTGCAGTGGTGTGTCCACATGAGGCATAATCCAGGACAATGTACTGTAAGCTCCACCCCTGAGGAGACTAGGAGAAATGATAGCAGAGAGTTCCATCGTATTCCGAGGTGTTGGAAGGTTTCCTCTCTGTGACCCCGGGTGTTTTACAGCAGTCTCCAAGAAGTATGCTAGGAGGTCAGTCAGTCCATCACATGACTGCACAGCCACAGGACAGGCTGGGGGTATGGCGCTTGGTGTATACTCTGTGTTCTTGACCATACACGTGAGATGACAGGTTCCTCCCTCTGTATTCATACTGCACATGTGTAACCGGGATCAGCTCCACCGTCTGTTGCTGTGCGAGCAAACAAATTAGATATCAATATAATGGCATATTATAAAGATTACCTGTCACCAAGTAGCCAGCCAGCCAGAAACAGGGTGCAGCTGCACTTCATGAGGAACGACATCAATAAGACACTTTGTAGCAATTTTAGGAGTTCACAGGAAATTGAAAAGCTGAATATTGGATCTCCAAACCCCCGTGCCGTATCTCAAAAAATAGCGTGGTCATGAAGGGGGGTAAATGTTCCAGAGTTGAAGTGATTAAACAAAAATGCTCCAACCATCATATGTTTTTGGCGCCATCTTGTGGCAATAAATAAATAGTGCAGAATAAAAGAATATGCGGTTAGCTGCAAATGATTGATTTATTGATTTGTCAGCGGCCCCCAAACTCCTCCCAGAAAATGTTCCCATTTATAAAACCATCAGAATTTGCCGGAAGGGTTTACTGATATTGTTATTTTCAGGGCACAATCGTTTTATGTGTGTGAATATACATTGTGAGATTTGTGTTATCTGCAGAGAATGGTAGAAATTGTCTGGATTGGTGAATTGTGCGATAATCTACCAATCAGACGGATCTGCAGGAAAATATAGAGAATAATGAAGACAACCCACATGTGATGTATTAGGACCCGCATTGGAGGAGATTCTTCTCATTGCTCAGGCTTTCTCTATTTTATTTCCTCACTCCGTATATTTTATTATTGTATGAAAATGAGTGTCCCCCGTGACAGGACAGGGTGGCCTCTCACCCACTGACTATGGGCCCTGGCATTTGGGGGAACACTGCTCTTTGGGAGGTGGGTGTCTGGAGGACCCTTGGGGTGGTCTTGTTTCTGATTCTGAAGTCCATGCCTCCCCAGAACACACAGACTATGGAAGTCTAGGCCCGGGGTTCATGTTTAGGGCCTAGATGCTCCAGCAATGACCGCTCCACACTGTGAGACTCATAGCGGATGTTATTATTATCAGCTCAAAGTAACCCGATTCTGCAATATCCTGATATAATCTGTTTAAGGTGTTATGTGTCAAGTGTATTTCTCCCATTGTTACTTGGATCCCCTGTTGTTTCTGTCTGTCTTCTCATCTATGTGTTTATATGTGTAATAATGTGTATTGCACTTTGTATTCAGGGTTGTAGGTGCCAAACGGTCTGGTCACCTAGGGTGGTTTAAGTGACCAGTTAATTAGCTCATGTTAATTATATCACTGTCAGCTATTGGTTGCTAGAGGGGGAGTAGCATATAGTAATTGTTGGCTGTTCCTTAGTTGTGGTATTTATATTCATGTATACAGTTCCCTTTGCATATAATAATGTGATTGGGCTCATCTGATCTTGTGTAGTATATAAATTCTGTGTGAGTTTTCAATACAGAGTTCCAGTTTTGCATCTAGTATCTTGGGTGTAAAATGCCGCTATATTACCCGGTTCCTGGGTCCAGACTGGAGGAAGCTGTATACTAATGGAAGCACCCAAGCTGGGTGCTGGACCATCACATCCCTTTTCTAACACACAACCCTATGACAAAGTATTCCCAAACTTTACATTTTAATGCCTTTTATACCCCTCTGTACAAAAGTAGGGCCCCTGTCATCGTTCCTGGCGTTGTTTCTGGCCGGCATTGTGCACAGTAGGGGCCCCTGTCATCAATCCTGGATGGCATTGTGCACAGTAGGGGCTTATGATTGTGCACAGTAGGGGCCCCTGTCATCAATCCTAGATGGCATTGTGCACAGTAGGGGCCCCTGGCATCATTCCTGGATGGCATTGTGCACAGTAGGGGCTCATGATTGTGCACAGTAGGGGCCCCTGGCATCATTCCTGGCTGGCATTGTGCACATAAGGACCCCTTGTGTCTTTCTGGCCAACATTGTGCACAGTAGGGGCCACTATTGCTGTCTGGCCAGCAGATTGGTAGTGGGGGCTGCAATCTTGAGGTCTGGCTCTTTGTCTGACTGGTGCATGCGCAGTACTGTGCTTATATTTCCAGCCATAGCAATGCACAAAGAATTACAGCTCATCCATGACACTTCTTCAATTACATTTATACAAACACAGGGAACCCCAACCCCTTCATCCAATCACCATGGAAGGTGTCAAGGCAGATGCGGATTGTCCAAGAACAGGATGAATGTGTGGAAGGAACTCCCACCCCTTCTGACCAACATTAACCAACACCTGCAGCTCTTATTCTTGTTAAAGGGGCGATAACTGTATACCATCATTGAGAAAAGAATTCCGATTTTATAAATTGTGTTCTTTAATTCTGACTGTGACAGGAGTCACTTTGGAACTTACTTTACTTTGCTTACTTTAGAGGGGTCAGGAAACTCCTGGTTCAGCTCCACAGGCCCCTCTTATGTGTAAGTCACCCTGTGTCTATTAGGGGCACAGGGTGCCCGAGAACCCCAGTCTGGTCTGTACTAACCAGACTCACCATACAGCCACAGAGGACTCAACATTTCATGTTATCCCAGATCCAGCCAGATTGTCTACACTATGATTAGAACACTGACATTGGACATACTACTACTGACTGGAATGGTACCAGCTGATTGGAGAAAAGCCAATGTAGCACCAATATTTAAAAGGGGCCCAAAATACATCCCTGGGAATTACAGACCAGTTAGCCTAACATCAATAGTATGTAAACTCTTGGAGGGGATGATAAGGGACTATATACAAGATTTTAGTAATAAGAACGGTATCATTAGCAGTAATCAGCATGGATTCATGAAGAATCGTTCTTGCCAAACCAATCTATTAACCTTCTATGAGGAGGTGAGTTGCCATCTAGATAAAGGAAGGCCCGTAGACGTGGTGTATCTGGATTTTGCAAAAGCATTTGACACAGTTCCCCATAAACGTTTACTGTACAAAATAAGGTGCGTTGGCATGGACCATAGGGTGAGTACATGGATTGAAAACTGGCTACAAGGGCGAGTTCAGAGGGTGGTGATAAATGGGGAGTACTCGGAATGGTCAGGGGTGGGTAGTGGGGTCCCCCAGGGTTCTGTGCTGGGACCAATCCTATTTAATTTGTTCATAAACGACCTGGAGGATGGGATAAAGAGTTCAATCTCTGTATTTGCAGACGATACTAAGCTAAGCAGGGCAATAACTTCTCCGCAGGATGTGGAAATCTTGCGACTACATGGCAAATGAGGTTCAATGTAGAAAAATGTAAAATAATGCATTTGGGTGGCAAAAATCTGAATGCAATCTATAGACTGGGGGGAGAACCTCTGGGGGGATCTAGGATGGAAAAGGACCTGGGGGTCCTAGTAGATGATAGGCTCAGCAATGGCATGCAATGCCAAGCTGCTGCTAACAAAGCAAACAGAATATTGGCATTAAAAAGGGATCAACTCCAGAGATAAAACGATAATTCTCCCGCTCTACAAGACTCTGGTCCAGCTGCACCTGGAGTATGCTGTCCAGTTCTGGGCACCAGTCCTCAGGAAGGATGTACTGGAAATGGAGCGACTACAAAGAAGGGCAACAAAGCTAATAAAGGGTCTGGAGGATCTTAGTTATGAGGAAAGGTTGTGAGCTCTGAACTTATTCTCTCTGGAGAAGAGACGCTTGAGAGGGGATATGATTTCATTATATAAATACCGGACTGGTGACCCCACAATATACAAATACCGGACTGGTGACCCCACAATATACAAATACCGGACTGGTGACCCCACAATATACAAATACCGGACTGGTGACCCCACAATATACAAATACCGGACTGGTGACCCCACAATATACAAATACCGGACTGGTGACCCCACAATATACAAATACCGGACTGGTGACCCCACAATATATAAATACTGGACTGGTGACCCCACAATATATAAATACCGGACTGGTGACCCCACAATATATAAATACCGGACTGGTGACCCCATAATATACAAATACCGGACTGGTGACCCCACAATATATAAATACCGGACTGGTGACCCCATAATATACAAATACCGGACTGGTGACCCCACAATACACAAATACCGGACTGGTGACCCCACAATATATAAATACCGGACTGGTGACCCCATAATATACAAATACCGGACTGGTGACCCCATAATATACAAATACCGGACTGGTGACCCCACAATATATAAATACCGTACTGGTGACCCCACAATAGGGATAAAACTTTTTCGCAGAAGAGAGTTTAATAAGACTCGTGGCCACTCATTAAAATTAGAAGAAAAGAGGTTTAACATTAAACTATGTAGAGGGTTCTTTACTGTAAGAGCGGTAAGGATGTGGAATTCCCTTCCACAGGCGGTGGTCTCAGCGGGGAGCATTGATAGCTTCAAGAAACTATTAGATAATCACCTGAATGACCGCAATATACAGGGATATGTAATGTAATACTGACACATAATCACACACATAGGTTGGACTTGATGGACTTGTGTCTTTTTTCAACCTCACCTACTGTGCCCAAGTCATAGGAGAGGAGAAGCTCCTTTAACAGGTCTCTCCATGTAAGAAGTGGTCTGTGCACCCAGTTACTGTTTTAAATAGTTGTTGAAAGGTTAAAGGTTTCTGTACCTAGTTGTTGGCTGCATGCCCAGATTTTGTTGATAAGTATGAATTTACCTGTGCCTCATGTGATTGGATGTACAGGTTACCCCGCCCTGTGTCTCTATGCCAACCGTTCTTTAATAACAGTCTTATTCTTTTATCCACCCTACACTGATGTCTCCACAAGTGAATGGGTGGGCTGAGGGGTCTTGGATCTTGCTGGTACCGGGCAAGGGAAGCGTATACGGCGGACATACTTCTCTTGAGTCCGTCACACTGACTATAATGAAAAAAACGCCCGTATATCGCCCTACATTGAGATTCAGAATAATCCGTTTGCTTTACCTGCCTAAGGATGTGATTGGACGGGCCACACATCTCGCTGTGTTCCCGGATCAGCCTCTGAGACGCCATCAGAACTTCGGAGGACTCTGGAAATCCAGGGAAGGGGCTCACCTAACAAAACATTCGATCAGAGCAGAGGATTAGTAATGCAGGAGGGAGTGTCTGTGCTGCTCATACCAACCAAACCTGAGCAGACCTGACTGTAAATACCCCTTCTAGATATTTCACTTTTCAGGAAACTACAACATAATCTACCTGAAAGGAAACCCGAAGGCGGAGCCTCCTTAAGGTGGGAGCGTGGGACCATAGCACAGTCCATGGCAGTACCGGCACTCAGCTGGGTCTTATGTAGTGCCAATGGGGCCCCCAGCTGAGATGAATGTTGTCCCCAGGCCTTCCACTCACCAAGGCTGGCTTCACACCTGTGCACTTTTATGTGCATTTCGCAATACATAACAAATTATTGTTTCCAAATGAGGCCGCTCATTGATGAAGGTGGGGGAGGGAAGGCTCATTGATGGAGGTGGGGGGGGGCTCATTGATGGAGATGGGGAGGGAAGGCTCATTGATGGAGGTGGGGGGAGGGAAGGCTCATTGATGGAGATGGGGAGGGAAGGCTCATTGATGGAGGTGGGGAGGGAAGGATCATTGATGGAGGTGGGGAGGGAAGGCTCATTGATGGAGGTGGGGAGGGAAGGATCATTGATGGAGGTGGGGAGGGAAGGCTCATTGATGGAGGTGGGGGGAGGGAAGGCTCATTGATGGAGATGGGGAGGGAAGGCTCATTGATGGAGGTGGGGGGAGGGAAGGCTCATCGATGGAGGTGGAGAGGGGAAGGCTCATTGATGGAGGTGGAGAGGGGAAGGCTCATTGATGGAGATGGGGAGGGAAGGCTCATTGATGGAGGTGGGGGAGGGAAGACTCATTGATGGAGGTGGGGAGGGAAGGCTCATTGATGGAGGTGGGGAGGGAAGGCTCATTGATGGAGGTGGGGGAGGGAAGGCTCATTGATGGAGGTGGGAGGGAAGGCTCATTGATGGAGGTGGGGGAGGGAAGGCTCATTGATGGAGGTGGGAGAGGGGAAGGCTCATTGATGGAGATGGGGAGGGAAGGCTCATTGATGGAGGTGGGGGAGGGAAGGCTCATTGATGGAGGTGGGGGGTAACGCTCATTGATGGAGGTGGGGGAGGGAAGACTCATTGATGGAGGTGGGGAGGGGAAGGCTCATTGATGGAGGTGGGGGAGGGAAGGCTCATTGATGGAGGTGGGGGAGGGAAGGCTCATTGATGGAGGTGGGGAGGGGAAGGCTCATTGATGGAGGTGGGGAGGGGAAGGCTCATTGATGGAGGTGGGGGAGGGAAGGCTCATTGATGGAGGTGGGGGAGGGAAGGCTCATTGATGGAGATGGGGAGGGAAGGCTCATTGATGGAGGTGGGGAGGGAAGGCTCATTGATGGAGGTGGAGAGGGGAAGACTCATTGATGGAGGTGGGGGACGGAAGACTCATTGATGGAGGTGGGGGACGGAAGACTCATTGATGGAGGTGGGGAGGGAAGGCTCATTGATGGAGATGGGGGAGGGAAGGCTCATTAATGGAGGTGGGGGAGGGAAGGCTCATTGATGGAGGTGGGAGGGAAGGCTCATTGATGGAGGTGGGGGAGGGAAGGCTCATTGATGGAGGTGGGGGAGGGAAGGCTCATTGATGGAGGTGGGGAGGGGAGGCTCATTGATTGAGGTGGAGAGGGGGAGGCTCATTGATGGAGGTGGGGAGGGGGAGGCTCATTGATGGAGGTGGGAGGGAAGGCTCATTGATGGAGGTGGGAGGGAAGGCTCATTGATGGAGGTGGGGGAGGGAAGGCTCATTGATGGAGGTGGGGGAGGGAAGGCTCATTGATGGAGGTGGGGAGGGGAGGCTCATTGATTGAGGTGGGGGAGGGAAGGCTCATTGATGGAGGTGGGGAGGGAAGGCTCATTGATGGAGGTGGGAGGGAAGGCTCATTGATGGAGGTGGGGGAGGGAAGGCTCATTGATGGAGGTGGGGGAGGGAAGGCTCATTGATGGAGGTGGGGAGGGGAGGCTCATTGATTGAGGTGGAGAGGGGGAGGCTCATTGATGGAGGTGGGGAGGGGGAGGCTCATTGATGGAGGTGGGGAGGGAAGGCTCATTGATGGAGGTGGGAGGGAAGGCTCATTGATGGAGGTGGGGGAGGGAAGGCTCATTGATGGAGGTGGGGGAGGGAAGGCTCATTGATGGAGGTGGGGAGGGGAGGCTCATTGATTGAGGTGGAGAGGGGGAGGCTCATTGATGGAGGTGGGGAGGGGGAGGCTCATTGATGGAGGTGGGGAGGGAAGGCTCATTGATGGAGGTGGGGAGGGGAGGCTCATTGATTGAGGTGGAGAGGGGAAGGCTCATTGATGGGGGTGGGGAGGGGAGGCTCATTGATGGGAGGTGGGGAGAGAAAGCTCATTGATGGGGGTGGGGAGGGAAGGTTCATGGATGGAGATGGGGAGGGAAGGCTCATTGATGGAGGTGGGGAGGGAAGGATCATTGATGGAGGTGGGGAGGGAAGGCTCATTGATGGAGGTGGGGGAGGGAAGGCTCATTGATGGAGGTGGGGAGGGAAGGATCATTGATGGAGGTGGGGAGGGAAGGCTCATTGATGGAGGTGGGGGGAGGGAAGGCTCATTGATGGAGATGGGGAGGGAAGGCTCATTGATGGAGGTGGGGGGAGGGAAGGCTCATCGATGGAGGTGGAGAGGGGAAGGCTCATTGATGGAGGTGGAGAGGGGAAGACTCATTGATGGAGGTGGGGGAGGGAAGACTCATTGATGGAGGTGGGGAGGGAAGGCTCATTGATGGAGGTGGGGAGGGAAGGCTCATTGATGGAGGTGGGGGAGGGAAGGCTCATTGATGGAGGTGGGAGGGAAGGCTCATTGATGGAGGTGGGGGAGGGAAGGCTCATTGATGGAGGTGGGAGAGGGGAAGGCTCATTGATGGAGATGGGGAGGGAAGGCTCATTGATGGAGGTGGGGGAGGGAAGGCTCATTGATGGAGGTGGGGGGTAACGCTCATTGATGGAGGTGGGGGAGGGAAGACTCATTGATGGAGGTGTGGAGGGGAAGGCTCATTGATGGAGGTGGGGGAGGGAAGGCTCATTGATGGAGGTGGGGGAGGGAAGGCTCATTGATGGAGGTGGGGAGGGGAAGGCTCATTGATGGAGGTGGGGAGGGGAAGGCTCATTGATGGAGGTGGGGGAGGGAAGGCTCATTGATGGAGGTGGGGGAGGGAAGGCTCATTGATGGAGATGGGGAGGGAAGGCTCATTGATGGAGGTGGGGAGGGAAGGCTCATTGATGGAGGTGGAGAGGGGAAGACTCATTGATGGAGGTGGGGGACGGAAGACTCATTGATGGAGGTGGGGGACGGAAGACTCATTGATGGAGGTGGGGAGGGAAGGCTCATTGATGGAGATGGGGGAGGGAAGGCTCATTAATGGAGGTGGGGGAGGGAAGGCTCATTGATGGAGGTGGGAGGGAAGGCTCATTGATGGAGGTGGGGGAGGGAAGGCTCATTGATGGAGGTGGGGGAGGGAAGGCTCATTGATGGAGGTGGGGAGGGGAGGCTCATTGACTGAGGTGGAGAGGGGGAGGCTCATTGATGGAGGTGGGGAGGGGGAGGCTCATTGATGGAGGTGGGGAGGGAAGGCTCATTGATGGAGGTGGGAGGGAAGGCTCATTGATGGAGGTGGGGGAGGGAAGGCTCATTGATGGAGGTGGGGGAGGGAAGGCTCATTGATGGAGGTGGGGAGGGGAGGCTCATTGATTGAGGTGGAGAGGGGGAGGCTCATTGATGGAGGTGGGGAGGGGGAGGCTCATTGATGGAGGTGGGGAGGGAAGGCTCATTGATGGAGGTGGGGAGGGGAGGCTCATTGATTGAGGTGGAGAGGGGAAGGCTCATTGATGGGGGTGGGGAGGGGAGGCTCATTGATGGGAGGTGGGGAGGGAAAGCTCATTGATGGGGGTGGGGAGGGAAGGTTCATGGATGGAGATGGGGAGGGTAGGCTCATAGATGGAGGTGGGGGGGGGCTCATTAATGGAGGTGGGGGAGGGAAGGCTCATTGATGGAGTTGGGGAGGGAAGGCTCATTGATTGAGGTGGGAAGAGAAGGATCATTGATGGAGGTGGGGGAGAGAAGGCTCTTTGATGGAGGTGGGGAGGGGAGGGCTCATTGATGGAGGTGGGCAGGGAAGGCTCATTAATGGAGGTGGGGGAGGGAAGGCTCATAGATGGAGGTGGGGGAGGGAAGGCTCATTGATTGAGGTGGGGAGGGAAGGCTCATTGATGGAGGTGGGAGAGGGAAGGCTCATTGATGGAGGTGGGGGAGGGAAGGCTCATTGATGGAGGTGGGGGAGGGAAGACTCATTGATGGAGGTGGGCAGGGAAGGCTCATTGATTGAGGTGGGAAGGGAAGGCTCATTAATGGAGGTGGGGGAGGGAAGGCTCATTGATGGAGGTGGGGGAGGGAAGGCTCATTGATGGAGGTGGGGAGGGAAGGCTCATTGATGGAGGTGGGGGAGGGAAGACTCATTGATGGAGGTGGGCAGGGAAGGCTCATTGATTGAGGTGGGGAAGGGAAGGCTCATTGATTGAGGTGGAGAGGGGAAGGCTCATTGATGGAGATGGGGAGGGGGAGGCTCATTGATGGAGGTGGGGAGGGAAGGCTCATTGATGGAGGTGGGGAGGGGAGGCTCATTGATTGAGGTGGAGAGGGGAAGGCTCATTGATGGGGGTGGGGAGGGGAGGCTCATTGATGGGAGGTGGGGAGAGAAAGCTCATTGATGGGGGTGGGGAGGGAAGGTTCATGGATGGAGATGGGGAGGGTAGGCTCATAGATGGAGGTGGGGGGGGGGGGGGGCTCATTAATGGAGGTGGGGGAGGGAAGGCTCATTGATGGAGTTGGGGAGGGAAGGCTCATTGATTGAGGTGGGGCAGGGAAGGCTCATTAATGGAGGTGGGGGAGGGAAGGCTCATAGATGGAGGTGGGGGAGGGAAGGCTCATTGATTGAGGTGGGGAGGGAAGGCTCATTGATGGAGGTGGGAGAGGGAAGGCTCATTGATGGAGGTGGGGGAGGGAAGGCTCATTGATTGAGGTGGGGAGGGAAGGCTCATTGATTGAGGTGGGGAGGGAAGGCTCATTGATGGAGGTGGGGGAGGGAAGGCTCATTGATTGAGGTGGGGAGGGAAGGCTCATTGATTGAGGTGGGGAAGGGAAGGCTCATTGATGGAGATGAAGAGGGGAAGACTCATTGATGGAGGTGGAGAGGGGAAGGCTCATTGATGGAGATGAAGAGGGGAAGACTCATTGATGGAGGTGGGGAGGGAAGGCTCATTGATGGAGGTGGGGGAGGGGAGGCTCAATGATGCCTAAGGATGTGATTGGACGGGCCACACATCTCGCTGTGTTCCCGGATCAGCCTCTGAGACGCCATCAGAACTTCGGAGGACTCTGGAAATCCAGGGAAGGGGCTCACCTAACAAAACATTCGATCAGAGCAGAGGATTAGTAATGCAGGAGGGAGTGTCTGTGCTGCTCATACCAACCAAACCTGAGCAGACCTGACTGTAAATACCCCTTCTAGATATTTCACTTTTCAGGAAACTACAACATAATCTACCTGAAAGGAAACCCGAAGGCGGAGCCTCCTTAAGGTGGGAGCGTGGGACCATAGCACAGTCCATGGCAGTACCGGCACTCAGCTGGGTCTTATGTAGTGCCAATGGGGCCCCCAGCTGAGATGAATGTTGTCCCCAGGCCTTCCACTCACCAAGGCTGGCTTCACACCTGTGCACTTTTATGTGCATTTCGCAATACATAACAAATTATTGTTTCCAAATGAGGCCGCTCATTGATGAAGGTGGGGGAGGGAAGGCTCATTGATGGAGGTGGGGGGGGGGCTCATTGATGGAGATGGGGAGGGAAGGCTCATTGATGGAGGTGGGGGGAGGGAAGGCTCATTGATGGAGATGGGGAGGGAAGGCTCATTGATGGAGGTGGGGGGAGGGAAGGCTCATCGATGGAGGTGGAGAGGGGAAGGCTCATTGATGGAGGTGGAGAGGGGAAGACTCATTGATGGAGGTGGGGGAGGGAAGACTCATTGATGGAGGTGGGGAGGGAAGGCTCATTGATGGAGATGGGGGAGGGAAGGCTCATTAATGGAGGTGGGGAGGGAAGGCTCATTGATGGAGATGGGGGAGGGAAGGCTCATTAATGGAGGTGGGGGAGGGAAGGCTCATTGATGGAGGTGGGAGGGAAGGCTCATTGATGGAGGTGGGGGAGGGAAGGCTCATTGATGGAGGTGGGAGAGGGGAAGGCTCATTGATGGAGATGGGGAGGGAAGGCTCATTGATGGAGGTGGGGGAGGGAAGACTCATTGATGGAGGTGGGGAGGGGAAGGCTCATTGATGGAGGTGGGGAGGGGAAGGCTCATTGATGGAGGTGGGGAGGGAAGGCTCATTGATGGAGGTGGGGGAGGGAAGACTCATTGATGGAGGTGGGGAGGGGAAGGCTCATTGATGGAGGTGGGGAGGGGAAGGCTCATTGATGGAGGTGGGGGAGGGAAGGCTCATTGATGGAGGTGGGGAGGGGAAGGCTCATTGATGGAGGTGGGGGAGGGAAGGCTCATTGATGGAGGTGGGGGGAGGGAAGGCTCATTGATGGAGATGGGGAGGGAAGGCTCATTGATGGAGGTGGAGAGGGGAAGGCTCATTGATGGAGGTGGAGAGGGGAAGACTCATTGATGGAGGTGGGGGACGGAAGACTCATTGATGGAGGTGGGGAGGGAAGGCTCATTGATAGAGATGGGGGAGGGAAGGCTCATTAATGGAGGTGGGGGAGGGAAGGCTCATTGATGGAGGTGGGAGGGAAGGCTCATTGATGGAGGTGGGGGAGGGAAGGCTCATTGATGGAGGTGGGAGAGGGGAAGGCTCATTGATGGAGATGGGGAGGGAAGGCTCATTGATGGAGGTGGGGGAGGGAAGGCTCATTGATGGAGGTGGGGGGTAACGCTCATTGATGGAGGTGGGGGAGGGAAGACTCATTGATGGAGGTGGGGAGGGGAAGGCTCATTGATGGAGGTGGGGGAGGGAAGGCTCATTGATGGAGGTGGGGGAGGGAAGGCTCATTGATGGAGGTGGGGAGGGGAAGGCTCATTGATGGAGGTGGGGAGGGGAAGGCTCATTGATGGAGGTGGGGGAGGGAAGGCTCATTGATGGAGGTGGGGGGGGGGCTCATTGATGGAGATGGGGAGGGAAGGCTCATTGATGGAGGTGGGGGAAGGAAAGGCTCATTGATGGAGGTGGGGAGGGGAAGGCTCATTGATGGAGATGCGGATTGAAGGCTCATTGATGGAGGTGGGGGGAGGGAAGGCTCATTGATGGAGATGGGGAGGGAAGGCTCATTGATGGAGGTGGGGGGAGGGAAGGCTCATTGATGGAGGTGGAGAGGGGAAGGCTCATTGATGGAGGTGGAGAGGGGAAGACTCATTGATGGAGGTGGGGGAGGGAAGACTCATTGATGGAGGTGGGGAGGGAAGGCTCATTGATGGAGGTGGGGAGGGAAGGCTCATTGATGGAGATGGGGAGGGAAGGCTCATTGATGGAGGTGGGGGAGGGAAGACTCATTGATGGAGGTGGGGAGGGGAAGGCTCATTGATGGAGGTGGGGAGGGGAAGGCTCATTGATGGAGGTGGGGGAGGGAAGGCTCATTGATGGAGGTGGGGAGGGGAAGGCTCATTGATGGAGGTGGGGGAGGGAAGGCTCATTGATGGAGGTGGGGGGAGGGAAGGCTCATTGATGGAGATGGGGAGGGAAGGCTCATTGATGGAGGTGGAGAGGGGAAGGCTCATTGATGGAGGTGGAGAGGGGAAGACTCATTGATGGAGGTGGGGGACGGAAGACTCATTGATGGAGGTGGGGAGGGAAGGCTCATTGATGGAGATGGGGGAGGGAAGGCTCATTAATGGAGGTGGGGGAGGGAAGGCTCATTGATGGAGGTGGGAGGGAAGGCTCATTGATGGAGGTGGGGGAGGGAAGGCTCATTGATGGAGGTGGGAGAGGGGAAGGCTCATTGATGGAGATGGGGAGGGAAGGCTCATTGATGGAGGTGGGGGAGGGAAGGCTCATTGATGGAGGTGGGGGAGGGAAGGCTCATTGATGGAGGTGGGGGAGGGAAGGCTCATTGATGGAGATGGGGAGGGAAGGCTCATTGATGGAGATGGGGAGGGAAGGCTCATTGATGGAGGTGGGGAGGGAAGGCTCATTGATGGAGGTGGGGAGGGGAAGGCTCATTGATGGAGGTGGGGGAGGGAAGACTCATTGATGGAGGTGGGGAGGGGAAGGCTCATTGATGGAGGTGGGGGAGGGAAGGCTCATTGATGGAGGTGGGGGAGGGAAGGCTCATTGATGGAGGTGGGGAGGGGAAGGCTCATTGATGGAGGTGGGGAGGGGAAGGCTCATTGATGGAGGTGGGGGAGGGAAGGCTCATTGATGGAGGTGGGGGAGGGAAGGCTCATTGATGGAGATGGGGAGGGAAGGCTCATTGATGGAGGTGGGGAGGGATGGCTCATTGATGGAGGTGGGCAGGGAAGGCTCATTGATTGAGGTGGGGAAGGGAAGGCTCATTGATTGAGGTGGAGAGGGGAAGGCTCATTGATGGAGATGAAGAGGGGAAGACTCATTGATGGAGGTGGAGAGGGAAGGCTCATTGATGGAGGTGGGGGAGGGGAGGCTCAATGATGCCTAAGGATGTGATTGGACGGGCCACACATCTCGCTGTGTTCCCGGATCAGCCTCTGAGACGCCATCAGAACTTCGGAGGACTCTGGAAATCCAGGGAAGGGGCTCACCTAACAAAACATTCGATCAGAGCAGAGGATTAGTAATGCAGGAGGGAGTGTCTGTGCTGCTCATACCAACCAAACCTGAGCAGACCTGACTGTAAATACCCCTTCTAGATATTTCACTTTTCAGGAAACTACAACATAATCTACCTGAAAGGAAACCCGAAGGCGGAGCCTCCTTAAGGTGGGAGCGTGGGACCATAGCACAGTCCATGGCAGTACCGGCACTCAGCTGGGTCTTATGTAGTGCCAATGGGGCCCCCAGCTGAGATGAATGTTGTCCCCAGGCCTTCCACTCACCAAGGCTGGCTTCACACCTGTGCACTTTTATGTGCATTTCGCAATACATAACAAATTATTGTTTCCAAATGAGGCCGCTCATTGATGAAGGTGGGGGAGGGAAGGCTCATTGATGGAGGTGGGGGGGGGCTCATTGATGGAGATGGGGAGGGAAGGCTCATTGATGGAGGTGGGGGGAGGGAAGGCTCATTGATGGAGATGGGGAGGGAAGGCTCATTGATGGAGGTGGGGAGGGAAGGATCATTGATGGAGGTGGGGAGGGAAGGCTCATTGATGGAGGTGGGGAGGGAAGGATCATTGATGGAGGTGGGGAGGGAAGGCTCATTGATGGAGGTGGGGGGAGGGAAGGCTCATTGATGGAGATGGGGAGGGAAGGCTCATTGATGGAGGTGGGGGGAGGGAAGGCTCATCGATGGAGGTGGAGAGGGGAAGGCTCATTGATGGAGGTGGAGAGGGGAAGGCTCATTGATGGAGATGGGGAGGGAAGGCTCATTGATGGAGGTGGGGGAGGGAAGACTCATTGATGGAGGTGGGGAGGGAAGGCTCATTGATGGAGGTGGGGAGGGAAGGCTCATTGATGGAGGTGGGGGAGGGAAGGCTCATTGATGGAGGTGGGAGGGAAGGCTCATTGATGGAGGTGGGGGAGGGAAGGCTCATTGATGGAGGTGGGAGAGGGGAAGGCTCATTGATGGAGATGGGGAGGGAAGGCTCATTGATGGAGGTGGGGGAGGGAAGGCTCATTGATGGAGGTGGGGGGTAACGCTCATTGATGGAGGTGGGGGAGGGAAGACTCATTGATGGAGGTGGGGAGGGGAAGGCTCATTGATGGAGGTGGGGGAGGGAAGGCTCATTGATGGAGGTGGGGGAGGGAAGGCTCATTGATGGAGGTGGGGAGGGGAAGGCTCATTGATGGAGGTGGGGAGGGGAAGGCTCATTGATGGAGGTGGGGGAGGGAAGGCTCATTGATGGAGGTGGGGGAGGGAAGGCTCATTGATGGAGATGGGGAGGGAAGGCTCATTGATGGAGGTGGGGAGGGAAGGCTCATTGATGGAGGTGGAGAGGGGAAGACTCATTGATGGAGGTGGGGGACGGAAGACTCATTGATGGAGGTGGGGGACGGAAGACTCATTGATGGAGGTGGGGAGGGAAGGCTCATTGATGGAGATGGGGGAGGGAAGGCTCATTAATGGAGGTGGGGGAGGGAAGGCTCATTGATGGAGGTGGGAGGGAAGGCTCATTGATGGAGGTGGGGGAGGGAAGGCTCATTGATGGAGGTGGGGGAGGGAAGGCTCATTGATGGAGGTGGGGAGGGGAGGCTCATTGATTGAGGTGGAGAGGGGGAGGCTCATTGATGGAGGTGGGGAGGGGGAGGCTCATTGATGGAGGTGGGGAGGGAAGGCTCATTGATGGAGGTGGGAGGGAAGGCTCATTGATGGAGGTGGGGGAGGGAAGGCTCATTGATGGAGGTGGGGGAGGGAAGGCTCATTGATGGAGGTGGGGAGGGGAGGCTCATTGATTGAGGTGGAGAGGGGGAGGCTCATTGATGGAGGTGGGGAGGGGGAGGCTCATTGATGGAGGTGGGGAGGGAAGGCTCATTGATGGAGGTGGGGAGGGGAGGCTCATTGATTGAGGTGGAGAGGGGAAGGCTCATTGATGGGGGTGGGGAGGGGAGGCTCATTGATGGGAGGTGGGGAGGGAAAGCTCATTGATGGGGGTGGGGAGGGAAGGTTCATGGATGGAGATGGGGAGGGTAGGCTCATAGATGGAAGTGGGGGGGGGGCTCATTAATGGAGGTGGGGGAGGGAAGGCTCATTGATGGAGTTGGGGAGGGAAGGCTCATTGATTGAGGTGGGAAGAGAAGGATCATTGATGGAGGTGGGGGAGAGAAGGCTCTTTGATGGAGGTGGGGAGGGGAGGGCTCATTGATGGAGGTGGGCAGGGAAGGCTCATTAATGGAGGTGGGGGAGGGAAGGCTCATAGATGGAGGTGGGGGAGGGAAGGCTCATTGATTGAGGTGGGGAGGGAAGGCTCATTGATGGAGGTGGGAGAGGGAAGGCTCATTGATGGAGGTGGGGGAGGGAAGGCTCATTGATGGAGGTGGGGGAGGGAAGACTCATTGATGGAGGTGGGCAGGGAAGGCTCATTGATTGAGGTGGGAAGGGAAGGCTCATTAATGGAGGTGGGGGAGGGAAGGCTCATTGATGGAGGTGGGGGAGGGAAGGCTCATTGATGGAGGTGGGGAGGGAAGGCTCATTGATGGAGGTGGGGGAGGGAAGACTCATTGATGGAGGTGGGCAGGGAAGGCTCATTGATTGAGGTGGGGAAGGGAAGGCTCATTGATTGAGGTGGAGAGGGGAAGGCTCATTGATGGAGATGAAGAGGGGAAGACTCATTGATGGAGGTGGGGAGGGAAGGCTCATTGATGGAGGTGGGGGAGGGGAGGCTCAATGATGCCTAAGGATGTGATTGGACGGGCCACACATCTCGCTGTGTTCCCGGATCAGCCTCTGAGACGCCATCAGAACTTCGGAGGACTCTGGAAATCCAGGGAAGGGGCTCACCTAACAAAACATTCGATCAGAGCAGAGGATTAGTAATGCAGGAGGGAGTGTCTGTGCTGCTCATACCAACCAAACCTGAGCAGACCTGACTGTAAATACCCCTTCTAGATATTTCACTTTTCAGGAAACTACAACATAATCTACCTGAAAGGAAACCCGAAGGCGGAGCCTCCTTAAGGTGGGAGCGTGGGACCATAGCACAGTCCATGGCAGTACCGGCACTCAGCTGGGTCTTATGTAGTGCCAATGGGGCCCCCAGCTGAGATGAATGTTGTCCCCAGGCCTTCCACTCACCAAGGCTGGCTTCACACCTGTGCACTTTTATGTGCATTTCGCAATACATAACAAATTATTGTTTCCAAATGAGGCCGCTCATTGATGAAGGTGGGGGAGGGAAGGCTCATTGATGGAGGTGGGGGGGGGCTCATTGATGGAGATGGGGAGGGAAGGCTCATTGATGGAGGTGGGGGGAGGGAAGGCTCATTGATGGAGATGGGGAGGGAAGGCTCATTGATGGAGGTGGGGAGGGAAGGATCATTGATGGAGGTGGGGAGGGAAGGCTCATTGATGGAGGTGGGGAGGGAAGGATCATTGATGGAGGTGGGGAGGGAAGGCTCATTGATGGAGGTGGGGGGAGGGAAGGCTCATTGATGGAGATGGGGAGGGAAGGCTCATTGATGGAGGTGGGGGGAGGGAAGGCTCATCGATGGAGGTGGAGAGGGGAAGGCTCATTGATGGAGGTGGAGAGGGGAAGGCTCATTGATGGAGATGGGGAGGGAAGGCTCATTGATGGAGATGAAGAGGGGAAGACTCATTGATGGAGGTGGGGAGGGAAGGCTCATTGATGGAGGTGGGGGAGGGGAGGCTCAATGATGCCTAAGGATGTGATTGGACGGGCCACACATCTCGCTGTGTTCCCGGATCAGCCTCTGAGACGCCATCAGAACTTCGGAGGACTCTGGAAATCCAGGGAAGGGGCTCACCTAACAAAACATTCGATCAGAGCAGAGGATTAGTAATGCAGGAGGGAGTGTCTGTGCTGCTCATACCAACCAAACCTGAGCAGACCTGACTGTAAATACCCCTTCTAGATATTTCACTTTTCAGGAAACTACAACATAATCTACCTGAAAGGAAACCCGAAGGCGGAGCCTCCTTAAGGTGGGAGCGTGGGACCATAGCACAGTCCATGGCAGTACCGGCACTCAGCTGGGTCTTATGTAGTGCCAATGGGGCCCCCAGCTGAGATGAATGTTGTCCCCAGGCCTTCCACTCACCAAGGCTGGCTTCACACCTGTGCACTTTTATGTGCATTTCGCAATACATAACAAATTATTGTTTCCAAATGAGGCCGCTCATTGATGAAGGTGGGGGAGGGAAGGCTCATTGATGGAGGTGGGGGGGGGGCTCATTGATGGAGATGGGGAGGGAAGGCTCATTGATGGAGGTGGGGGGAGGGAAGGCTCATTGATGGAGATGGGGAGGGAAGGCTCATTGGTGGAGGTGGGGGGAGGGAAGGCTCATCGATGGAGGTGGAGAGGGGAAGGCTCATTGATGGAGGTGGAGAGGGGAAGACTCATTGATGGAGGTGGGGGAGGGAAGACTCATTGATGGAGGTGGGGAGGGAAGGCTCATTGATGGAGGTGGGGAGGGAAGGCTCATTGATGGAGATGGGGGAGGGAAGGCTCATTAATGGAGGTGGGGGAGGGAAGGCTCATTGATGGAGGTGGGAGGGAAGGCTCATTGATGGAGGTGGGGGAGGGAAGGCTCATTGATGGAGGTGGGAGAGGGGAAGGCTCATTGATGGAGATGGGGAGGGAAGGCTCATTGATGGAGGTGGGGGAGGGAAGACTCATTGATGGAGGTGGGGAGGGGAAGGCTCATTGATGGAGGTGGGGAGGGGAAGGCTCATTGATGGAGGTGGGGAGGGAAGGCTCATTGATGGAGGTGGGGGAGGGAAGACTCATTGATGGAGGTGGGGAGGGGAAGGCTCATTGATGGAGGTGGGGGAGGGAAGGCTCATTGATGGAGGTGGGGAGGGGAAGGCTCATTGATGGAGGTGGGGGAGGGAAGGCTCATTGATGGAGGTGGGGGGAGGGAAGGCTCATTGATGGAGATGGGGAGGGAAGGCTCATTGATGGAGGTGGAGAGGGGAAGGCTC
>JBBDGP010005534.1:0-76447 GCA_037952835.1 Lithobates septentrionalis
ACTGCGTTATGTTAACCCCTTCAACACCGGACACTCCCCTCCCCCTTCCCACCCAGGACAATGTTCAGCTTTCAGCACTCTCACACTTTGAATGACAATTACTCGGTCATACTACACTGTACACAAACTACATTTGTGGTATTTTTTTCAAGACAGATAAAGATTTCTTTTGGTGGTATTTTTTGTGTTAAACAAATAAAAAAGACAGAAAAACATGAAAAAAAAAAACGGTTTTCTTTGTTTCTATTAGAAAATTTAGTAAATAAGTAATTTTTCTCCTTCACTGACGGGCACTGATGAGGCGGCACTGATGGGCACTGATAGGCTGCACTGATGGGCACTGATAGGCTGCACTGATGGGCACTGATGAGGCGGCACTAATAGGCTGCACTGATAGGCTGCACTGATGGGCACTGATGAGGTGGCACTGATGAGGTAGCACTGATAGGCTGCACTGATGGGCACTGATGAGGTAGCACTGATAGGCACTGATGAGGCAGCACTGATGAGGCAGCACTGATAGGCTGCACTAATGAGCACTGATGAGGCGGCACTAATAGGCTGCACTGATGGGCACTGATGAGGCGGCACTGATAGGCTGCACTAATGGGCACTGATGAGGCGGCACTGATGGGCACTGATAGGCTGCACTGATGGGCACTGATAGGCTGCACTGATGGGCACTGATGAGGCAGCACTGATAGGCTGCACTGATGGGCACTGATAGGCTGCACTGATGGGCACTGATGAGGCGGCACTGATGGGCACTGATGAGGCGGCACTAATAGGCTGCACTGATAGGCTGCACTGATGGGCACTGATGAGGCAGCACTGATAGGCTGCACTGATGGGCACTGATGAGGCAGCACTGATAGGCTGCACTGATGGGCACTGATAGGCTGCACTGATGGGCACTGATGAGGCGGCATTGATGGGCACTGATGAGGCGGCACTAATAGGCTGCACTGATAGGCTGCACTGATGGGCACTGATGAGGCAGCACTGATAGGCTGCACTGATGGGCACTGATAGGCTGCACTGATGGGCACTGATGAGGCGGCACTAATAGGCTGCACTGATAGGCTGCACTAATGGACACTGATGAGGTAGCACTGATAGGTTGCACTGATGGGCACTGATGAGGCGGCACTGATGAGGTAGCACTGATAAGCACTGATGAGGCAGCACTGATAGGCTGCACTAATGAGCACTGATGAGGCGGCACTAATAGGCTGCACTGATGGGCACTGATGAGGCAGCACTGATAGGCTGCACTAATGGGCACTGATGAGGCGGCACTGATAGGCTGCACTGATGGGCACTGATGAGGCGGCACTGATAGGCTGCACTGATAGCCTGCACTGATGTGCACTGATGAGTTGGCACTGATAGGCACTAATGAGGCAGCACTGATGAGGCGGCACTGATAGGCTGCACTGATGGGCACTGATGAGGTGGCACTGATAGGCTGCACTGATGGGCACTGATGAGGCGGCACAGATGAGGTAGCACTGATAGGCTGCACTGATGTGCACTGACGAGGCAGCACTGATGAGGCGGCACTGATGGGCACTGATGAGGCAGCACTGATGGGCACTGATGAGGTGGCACTGATGGGAACTGATGAGGTAGCACTGATGGGCATTGATGAGGCGGCACAGATGAGGTAGCACTGATATGCACTGATGAGGCAACACTGATAGGCTGCACTGATGGGCACTGATGAGGCAGCACTGATGAGGCGGCACTGATGAGGTAGCACTGATGGGCACTGATAGGCTGCACTGATAGGCTGCACTGATGAGGTAGCACTGATGGGCACTGATAGGCTGCACTGATGTGCACTGATAAGGCAGCACTGATGAGGTGGCACTGATAGGCTGCACTGATGGGCACTGATGAGGCGGCACTGATGAGGTAGCACCAATGAACACTGATAGGCACTGGTAGCCTGCACTGATGAGGCAGCTCCGATGAGGCGGCACTGATGGGCACTGATGAGGCAGCACTGATGGGCACTGATGAGGTGGCACTGATGGGCATTGATGAGGCAGTACTGTTGAGCACTGATGTGCATTGATGAGGCAGCACTGTTGAAGTGGCACTGATGAGGCAGCACTCTTGAGCACTGATGAGGTGGTACTGATAGGCGGCACTGATGAGGCAGCACTGATGAGGCGGCACTGATTGGCACTGATGAAGCGGCACTGATGGGCACTGATGAGGTGGCACTGATGAGGCGGCACTGATTGGCACTGATGAAGCGGCACTGATGGGCACTGATGAGGTGGCACTGATAGGCACTGATGAGGTGGCACTGATGAGGAGGCACTGATATGCAGCATTGATGGGCACTAATAGGCGACCCCAGGACCCCGACCCTGATTCCAGGATCCCCGACATGATCCAGCAATGTGATTGTACATGAAGGTAGACAACTGTCACTTCACTGAGGGAACAAAACATGAAAAGATCCTTTCACACTGCTGAGCACCCCGCTGTCTGCGATCATTGTCCAGAAATCAGAGGGAAATGTTTGATCTCTAATATTAGTCATGGGATGATGAGAGTTCTCCCTTCTCATAGTGTAAGATTTGTATGGATTTGCCTGTTGTAGTTCCCCTTCTGGCCACAGGGTGGCGCCCATAGCTAATATCATTTGATAGGTCTTGGACAGCTTGGATTGATAGGCAGTGTAGGTCCCTTAAGAGCCACTAGAGGTCCTCAGTAATAATGGTAAAGCCAGCCCTGCCCCTGCCAGCAGTTGGGCACCCTGGGGATTGATATAAATAATTTTGGTGGGGAGCCACCACTAGAATTATTGAGGACACAACCTATAACAGGATGTGGGCTGCAAGGAGCCATCTGAAAGCAAGGAGAAGTGCAGGACTCTATTATCCTCATCCCTGGCTAGAGATGCAGAACTTTGGGCAACCCCTGTAAGGTACGGGCTACTCCTTAACTCGATATCTCTCTCTCTGCATTTGTAACTAAGGGGGTGTGCCCTCACCCAGGATCAGGCCACTATGAACATCTATGGATGGCCTTCAATGACTGCTCAATAAAGCATTGGAAGGGCCTCCTGCTTCTGGACCTTCTGCCTCCTTCTCCAAACCTCTACTTGAAATGTCTTGTGGTAATGGGCTGCTGTGGGACTCATTAATGCAAAGCTTGTAGTGGGTGAGTAGAAGCACCGCTGGAGAACTTTGACCAGGCTGGGGATCTCGGAGGGTTGAGGCGAGAGTGATAGGAGCTTTCATAGTTCCCAGATAGCCCTAGGAACCCCAGGGGACCTACACCCTCGAGATAAAAAGAAGACAAAAGCGCACCAGCCTAGTGCATTAACTTTTAAAACATTTATTTGATAAAAAATATTAAAGGAAATAACTCACAGGCGATTAGTAGAGGAGGCACAACAAAAATCGCACCGGTAAACAGTCTGCGATTTGGAAAGAGCGGAGCCTTCCAGGGGTCGTGGAGGAACGCACAGATGCTGCAATCCGCTAACGCGTTTCGAGGGGAATGTCCCCTCTTCCTCAGAGCTATGCAGTCATACGACCCCTGGAAGGCTCCGCTCTTTCCAAATCGCAGACTGTTTACCGATGCGATTTTTGTTGTGCCTCCTCTACTAATCGCCTGTGAGTTATTTCCTTTAATATTTTTTATCAAATAAATGTTTTAAAAGTTAATGCACTAGGCTGGTGCGCTTTTGTCTTCTTTTTATCTCGGTTTTCACTAGGATCCCCATCCTTGAGGGCAGCAAGGCCAGTGCTTTACCTACTACATATGGTGATCCACCTGTGCGCAGGAGTTGCTTTTCTTTTCTCTTCTGCTACTGACCTACACCCTCCCCTGGCACTGATGGGAAAAGAATACAGGTGCTGATCATGCGGCCTGGCACCGGACAGACCACCATAACCCAGTGATAGTACGAGTGATGAGTGGCATGTAGGTGCAAAGTGGCACATTCTGACCTTATACAACCACCTAGGGACCCACTAAACCATTCTATGGACCCCACCTATTGTAGTCATGTTGTGTTTGGACTCGCTGCCATCTGCTGTTGGAAGTCCTTACTCCAGCCCCGCCATCAGAAATGGTTTGCAATGCTGACAGAGATGAGCCACCACAGCTTCACTGTGTCTACTGATGCCTTTACTTGCGTTCACATTTGGCTGGTGGCAGCCTGCTAAGTGCTGTACCTGAGAGGGAGCAAGGCACAGGGACATACATCTGAGGTCATTGGAGAGAGCCACATATGCTGGTGGAGCACACTGCCTGAGAGAAGGATGCTGAGGATACAGATTGGCTGTGTTTCACCCAGTATACAGATGGAGACCACCTGCTGACACAAGGAGTTGGTGAGAGGCCGCTGGCCAGATCCATATTCCACTTTGATAAAACAGGGACAGTGTTGTCTGTGAATATACAGAACCAGTGACTTTTTCAGTGCTTGAAAGGACAAAAGTCAGTGTCATCATCATTCCTTAAAGGGATATTATCCTGAGTGCTCTGACATAACAGTTGGGCCCCAACGAGATGGCCAGCAGAAGAGAGTATATTACAGACTGCTGACAGGGATGTAATTCTCTTTAGTTAGGATTTCCCCAGCATTGGGTTTAGAAGCTGATCTCTACACCCATTACTTGTTTTTACAGTATATTTCCTGCTACTGTTCACCTATTTGCGATGTATTTCTTGCCATATTTTATCATTGCTGATGTTTCTTCTCTTTTTTGTCATATACTGTACAGATGCAATAAATATTCCTCACCCAGTCCCGTGTGTGAGTGCGTTCTGCTATTTGCACAGTTGTGGGCACAGGAACAGGGAACCCAATACACCCAGCGGCTCCTTTGGGGGTAAATGCTATACGTGAGGGTCGTCTGGGATTTCCTGTTCTGTGAGTGAAGAACAACAGCTACCACATGCCCAGGAGCCACCATGGACCCCGCCCTGGCTGTCTAGTGGTGCAAATAGGAAAACTGCCAACTAAGACTGAACCTGGTTCTTTATGTCCCTCTAGTTGGTTGGGAAGAAGAACAGGTCCATCAGGCAGTGATGGCCTTAGTTCCAGAACGGCGGGTGTCTGTGTTGGAATGGCAAGTAGACCAGGCAAACTCCTGCACCTACAGAGGAATCCCAGCCTGCTTCCAAGGGGCTAACAAGGTGGAGGCTCTGGTTTTCTTTTACCAAAATTTTGGTTACCAAAAATTCAGGACCTTTTTGGGGGACCAGCCAGTGCCTGCCAGTGGGGAAGGCTTTGAAGAGTGTCTGGAACAGGCCATGCAAGCTCTGGATGAATGGAACATTCTTGAGGCTCAGAAAAGAAACTGAGGATGACTGAGAGTTTAAGTGGACTCGCCTTGGAGGCTATCAGGAATCTGAATCTCAGCCGGCAAGAATGCGCCACTTATGACTACTTAAGTGTCCTTAAAGACGTGATCAGGAGAACAGAGAAGGCCTCAATTATCAGTTGGAGAATACTTATCAGAGGGAGTCGGAGAAGTTGTCTGAATACATTTGGCACCTTGACAAGAGATTGCATCTGCTGTTGCTGGAAAAAGGATGTTTGCTGGTCTTAAGGGGAGCCCAGCCCTCAGATCTCATCGTGATTCAACTGAAAACCCCGGGGGATGGTGGAATCTTGAGGTACCCTGAATTAATAAGAACCGTGTGAGAATAGGAAGCCATGTTGGGGAACAGGGAGAAGAGTCTGGGGTCAGAGCCTGCGGTGGGGTTCGGGGTGATTGGAGGTTAACTCAGAAAAGGCTGCACTGAAAGTGAATGAGTCCCGATTGAAAGAAATGGTGACCTTGCTAGTAGAGAGGATCTGTGACCAACTTAGGAAGATGACACAAGCTACTCCTCTTTAGTGGTCGGCAGATTCAGTGACTTGCTACAATTGAGGGGGTGCAGACCACTACAAACGTAAATGACCATGTCCATCGAAGGTGGAAGAGCACCGACAGAGGCTACAGAGAGGTGCCTGACTACTTCAGCCAACTTCTGATCGTGATGTGATGCAAGAAAGAGGGACAGGCCTGTGCCTTTAAGAGGTGCCTCATCTGGCACCCCAAAGAGACAACTGGAGATGCCTGTTTCTATATCGAGTTACGAGAGATATCGTTCGTTCTCCAAAACCTCATCGGAACCATCATTTTGGGCATTGTAGAGGAAGAAAACAAGTCCAGTCAACTCGACCTGCTACACCAATCAATACTAGCAGAGTCTCTGATGATTTGATAGGCCCTTGCTCTGCAATGCCAGTGCTAGTGGAAGGGATTTACACTAGAACTCTCCTGGACTCAGGTGCTCAAGTGACTTTGCTGATTCGAGACTTCTACAACAAGCACTTGAAGTATATGCCTTTAAAAGTTGGAGGACTTAGAGATGCAAGACACAGGGCAGAGAATCCATTAGTTGTTGGACAGCCGGGGAACTTTGACACATTGGCCATCATGTGCTCCCAGTTACTAGGGTCTACGAGAAGTTCTCTGATCATTTGGGATGAACACAGGTCTGGTGAGGCAACTGTCACCTCCAGATCTGACTCTTTGGCAGAGAGTGCACCCCCTCTCAGACACGAGAGAAAGAAAGACAGGAAGTCTTTCATTCCAGCAGTTGAGGAGGAAGTAGAGGCCTCTCTCAAGCCCTTCAGCCTGAAGAAGAGCCCCCTGAATAAGGTCCATCGGAGCCAAGAGATTGATAAACCCTCCAAAAGGACTGACCAATGACTCCCTAGGCCAAGGTTCAGATGAGACCGTGTCCACAGCCCCAAGAGATGCCAGTACTTTCCATTACAGCTCTGGTGGAAAACGACTGTAGTCCACTTCCTGACCCATCATGGTGGGAGCTCCCAATGCCACAAAATGAACTTGACCTTCAGGGTCAGATGTGCATAATGTAATTGTGTTGATGTGATGTTAATTGTTCTTGGGTTATGTTGTCCTTTACCAGGGGTCTCCAAACTTTCTAAACGAAGGGCCAGTTTAGTGTTCTTTACACTTTAGGGGGGGGGGGCAGAGTGTGGCCAGTGGCACTAGTGGGGGTAACCAAAGCAAGCAAAGGGCTATAACCAGCTCCCAGGATGCAGTTTGTAGACCCTTGTCCTATACCATGCTAATACTATGCTTCTTCTACCAAGTCCTGCTGTTTCTTTGGGGACCAAAGACTTTGGGGGGGGGGTTGTGTGGCCCTGGAATGATGCTGCAGACACAGACTGGCTGTGTGTCACTCAGTATACAGATGGAGACAACCTGCTAACACAAGAATTTGGTGAGAGGCCGCTGGCCAAATCCGCATTACGTTTTGACGAAGGAGGGACAGTGTTGTCTCCGAGTATCACAGAACCAATGATTTTATCAGTGCTTAGAGGGATCATGGTCAGTGTCCTCATCAGTGCTTAAAGGGACCAGAGTCAGTGTCCTCATCAGTGCCTAAAGGGACCAGAGTCGGTGTCCTCCTCAGTGCTTAAAGGGACCAGAGTCAGTGTCCTCATCAGTGCCTAAAGGGACCAGAGTCAGTGTCCTCATCAGTGCCTAAAGGGACCAGAGTCAGTGTCCTCATCAGTGTCTAAAGGGACCAGAGTCAGTGTCCTCATCAGTGTCTAAAGGGACCAGAATCAGTGTCCTCATCAGTGCCTAAAGGGACCAGAGTCAGTGTCCTCATCAGTGCCTAAAGGGACCAGAGTCAGTGTCCTCATCAGTGCCTAAAGGGACCAGAGTCAGTGTCCTCATCAGTGCTTAAAGGGAGCAGAGTCAGTGTCCTCATCAGTGCTTAAAGGGAACAGAGTCAGTATTCTCATCAGTGCCTAAAGGGACCAGAGTCAGTGTCCTCATCAGTGCTTAAAGGGACCAGAGTCAGTGTCCTCATCAGTGCTTAAAGGGACCAGAGTCAGTATTCTCATCAGTGCTTAAAGGGACCAGAGTCAGTGTCCTCATCAGTGTCTAAAGGGACCAGAGTCAGTGTCCTCATCAGTGCTTAAAGGGACCAGAGTCAGTGTCCTCATCAGTGCTTAAAGGGACCAGAGTCAGTGTCCTCATCAGTGCTTAAAGGGACAAGAGTCAGTGTCCTCATCAGTGCTTAAAGGGAGCAGAATCAGTGTTATCATCAGTGCTTAAAGGGACCAGAGTCAGTGTCCTCATCAGTGCCTAAAGGGACCAGAGTCAGTATCCTCATCAGTGCTTAAAGGGACCAGTGTCGGTGTCCTCATCAGTGCCTATAGGGACCAGAGTCAGTGTCCTCATCAGTGCTTAAAGGGACCAGAGTCGGTGTCCTCATCAGTGCTTAAAGGGATCAGAGTCAAAGTCCTCATCAGTGCGTAAAGGGAGCAGAATCAGTGTCCTCATCAGTGCTTAAAGGGACCAGAGTCAGTGTCCTTATCAGTGCTTAAAGGGACAAGAGTCAGTGTCCTCATCAGTGCTTAAAGGGACCAGAGTCAGTGTCCTCATCAGTGCTTAAAGGGAGCAGAGTCAGTGTCCTCATCAGTGCCTAAAGGGACCAGAGTCAGTGTCCTCATCAGTGCTAAAAGGGACCAGAGTCAGCGTCCTCATCAGTGCTTAAAGGGACCAGAGTCAATATTCTCATCAGTGCTTAAAGGGACCAGAGTCAGTGTCCTCATCAGTGCTTAAAGGGACCAGAGTCAGTGTCCTCATCAGTGCTTAAAGAGACCAGAGTCGGTGTCCTCATCAGTGCTTAAAGGGACAAGAGTCAGTGTCCTCATCAGTGCTTAAAGGGACCAGAGTCAGTGTCCTCATCAGTGCTTAAAGGGAGCAGAGTCAGTGTCCTCATCAGTGCTTAAAGGGACCAGAGTCAGTGTCCTCATCAGTGCTAAAAGGGACCAGAGTCGGTGTCCTCATCAGTGCTTAAAGGGACCAGAGTCAGTGTCCTCATCAGTGCTTAAAGGGACCAGAGTCAATATTCTCATCAGTGCTTAAAGGGACCAGAGTCAGTGTCCTCATCAGTGCTTAAAGGGAGCAGAGTCAGTGTCCTCATCAGTGCTTAAAGGGACCAGAGTCAGTGTCCTCATCAGTGCCTATAGGGACCAGAGTCAGTGTCCTCATCAGTGCTTAAAGGGACCAGAGTCGGTGTCCTCATCAGTGCTTAAAGGGATCAGAGTCAAAGTCCTCATCAGTGCGTAAAGGGAGCAGAATCAGTGTCCTCATCAGTGCTTAAAGGGACCAGAGTCAGTGTCCTTATCAGTGCTTAAAGGGACAAGAGTCAGTGTCCTCATCAGTGCTTAAAGGGACCAGAGTCAGTATTCTCATCAGTGCTTAAAGGGACCAGAGTCAGTGTCCTCATCAGTGCTTAAAGGGAGCAGAGTCAGTGTCCTCATCAGTGCCTAAAGGGACCAGAGTCAGTGTCCTCATCAGTGCTAAAAGGGACCAGAGTCAGCGTCCTCATCAGTGCTTAAAGGGACCAGAGTCAATATTCTCATCAGTGCTTAAAGGGACCAGAGTCAGTGTCCTCATCAGTGCTTAAAGGGACCAGAGTCAGTGTCCTCATCAGTGCTTAAAGAGACCAGAGTCGGTGTCCTCATCAGTGCTTAAAGGGACAAGAGTCAGTGTCCTCATCAGTGCTTAAAGGGACCAGAGTCAGTGTCCTCATCAGTGCTTAAAGGGAGCAGAGTCAGTGTCCTCATCAGTGCTTAAAGGGACCAGAGTCAGTGTCCTCATCAGTGCTAAAAGGGACCAGAGTCGGTGTCCTCATCAGTGCTTAAAGGGACCAGAGTCAGTGTCCTCATCAGTGCTTAAAGGGACCAGAGTCAATATTCTCATCAGTGCTTAAAGGGACCAGAGTCAGTGTCCTCATCAGTGCTTAAAGGGAGCAGAGTCAGTGTCCTCATCAGTGCTTAAAGGGACCAGAGTCAGTGTCCTCATCAGTGCTTAAAGGGACCAGAGTCAGTGTCCTCATCAGTGCCTAAAGGGACCAGAGTCAGTGTCCTCATCAGTGCTTAAAGGGACCAGAGTCAGTGTCCTCATCAGTGCCTAAAGGGACCAGAGTCAGTGTCCTCATCAGTGCTTAAAGGGACCAGAGTCAGTGTCCTCATCAGTGCCTAAAGGGACCAGAGTCAGTGTCCTCATCAGTGCATAAAGGGACCAGAGTCAGTGTCCTCATCAGTGCTTAAGGGACCAGAGTCAGTGTCCTCATCAGTGCTTAAGGGACCAGAGTCAGTGTCCTCATCAGTGCTTAAACAGATAGTATCCTGAGTGCTCTGACATAACAGTCGGGCCAAAACGAGCTGGCCAGCAGAAGAGAGTATATTACAGACTGTTGAACTGTAATGCCCCGTACACACGGTCGGACATTGATCGGACATTGATCGGACATTGATCGGACATTCCGACAACAAAATCCTAGGATTTTTTCCGACGGATGTTGGCTCAAACTTGTCTTGCATACACACGGTCACACAAAGTTGTCGGAAAATCCGATCGTTCTGAACGCGGTGACGTAAAACACGTACGTCGGGACTATAAACGGGGCAGTGGCCAATAGCTTTCATCTCTTTATTTATTCTGAGCATGCGTGGCACTTTGTGCGTCGGATTTGTGTACACACGATCGGAAATTCCGACAACGGATCTTGTTGTCGGAAAATTTTATATCCTGCTCTCAAACGTTGTGTGTTGGAAAATCTGATGGAAAATGTGTGATGGAGCCCACACACGGTCGGAATTTCCGACAACAAGGTCCTATCACACATTTTCCGTCGGACCGCGTGTGCGGGACATTAGTGTGACGTAATCCTCCTCAGTTGGGATTGCCCCAGGATGGGGTTTAGGAGAAGCTGATCTCTCCACCCATTGCTTGTTTTTATCGAATATTTCCTTTTCCCGTTCACCTGGTTGAATCGTTTGCTGTGTCATTGTTGTTGTTTGCGCTCCTCTCCACTCCCGAGGTTCTTCAGGCTCCTTCAGAGGGAAGCTCTACATTTCAGTCTCTTCTTTTATTCCTATTTTTTTGTATCTGTTCATTCATTTCTATGCACTGCCCACCCAGGGATAGGAAAGGCGGTCTCTGGTGACATCACACACCTTCATTCTATGACATCAGCAATAATAATAGTACAAAGATACTTATTACTGACAATCAGTGTCTCCAGTACAGTCTGCCCGAGGAACGAGGGGCCGGGTACCTGACACCGAGAGTCCGGGTCCTGGAAGTGTTTGTGAATCTTCCTGAGGGCCAAGAAGGGGACTATGAGGACATCACCAAATGGTACCACCTCACACCAGAGACATACAGGACACGGCTGGATCTAGACTGTCTGATTGTGGGGGATGGGGGGGCAGAAAAGAAGTCAAGGGGCTTACTGTCAACACACATTAGTGTCCCCCTCTTCACATCTGAGCCCCATTATCACAAGAGAGCCATCTGCACCCCTTCAAAAAGAGACCTACCTTCAAATCTTCACAAGGGATGCTTATATAAACGTTGTACGTCGGGAGATAGAGAGATACAAAGTAACATTGTTTATAAACATTGTACATAGATGTGATACAGAGAGATATAAAGTAACATTATTTATAAACATTGATCGGACGGGAGATAGAGAGATACAAAGTAACATTGTTTATAAACATTGATCAGACGGGAGATAGAGAGATACAAAGTAACATTGTTTATAAACATTGATCAGACGGAAGATAGAGAAATACAAAGTAACATTGTTTATAAACATTGTACATAGATGTGATACAGAGAGATTTAAAGTAACATTATTTATAAACATTGATCAGACGGGAGATAGAGAGATACAAAGTAACATTGTTTATAAACATTGATCAGACGGGAGATAGAGAGATACAAAGTAACATTGTTTATAAACATTGATCAGACAGAAAATATATATGAATCGAACAGAGTAGCTACAAAAGTAACAATGTGATTTTGTATCTCTCTATCTCAGTTTGAGGACTAATTGCACATATTGAGTTTTGGGGAGGGCCAGGGGTTGAATGAGTGTGTTGGGGGGCCCGGCCCTAGTGGAAATCCAGAGCCAAGGCCTGGAGTGGATCTTAAAGCCGTGATGAATTCTGAAACTGACCTGCAGTGCCCAATGGTATTCCTCATACCTGCCCCTGCTCAGCACAACCCTTGGCAGAAGGGGCTGATCCAACTGTGCAGGACAACCTCCTCCTCTGAACCTGGCCCAAAGGTCCTCTGGTCTCCTCAGCCTAGTGTCTCCCTAACAGATAACTCTGAGTTCTTGGGAAGTTCTTCTGAGTGATGGGAGCCTGGAGGACCTCAGGGGCTGATCCAACTGTGCAGGACAACCTCCTCCTCTGAACCTGGCCCAAAGGTCCTCTGGTCTCCTCAGCCTAGTGTCTCCCTAACAGATAACTCTGAGTTCTCGGGAAGTTCTTCTGAGTGACGGGAGCCTGGAAAACCTCAGGGACTGATCCAACCATGCAGGACAACCTCCTCCTCTGAACCTAGCCCAAATAACCTCTGGTCTCCTCAACCTAGTGTCTCCCTAACAGATAACTCTGAGTTCTCGGGAAGTTCTTCTGAGTGACGGGAGCCTGGAGGACCTCAGGGGCTGATCCAACCATGCAGGACAACCTCCTCCTCTGAACCTGGCCCAAAGGTCCTCTGGTCTCCTCAGCCTAGTGTCTCCCTAACAGATAACTCTGAGTTCTCGGGAAGTTCTTCTGAGTGACGGGAGCCTGGAGGACCTCAGGGGCTGATCCAACCATGCAGGACAACCTCCTCCTCTGAACCTGGCCCAAAGGTCCTCTGGTCTCCCAGCCTAGTTTCTCCCTAACAGATAACTCTGAGTTCTCGGGAAGTTCTTCTGAGTGACGGGAGCCTGGAGGACCTCAGGGGCTGATCCAACCATGCAGGACAACCTCCTCCTCTGAACCTGGCCCAAAGGTCCTCTGGTCTCCTCAGCCTAGTGTCTCCCTAACAGATAACTCTGAGTTCTCGGGAAGTTCTTCTGAGTGACGGGAGCCTGGAGGACCTCAGGGGCTGATCCAACTGTGCAGGACAACCTCCTCCTCTGAACCTGGCCCAAAGGTCCTCTGGTCTCCCCAGCCTAGTGTCTCCCTAACAGATAACTCTGAGTTCTCAGGAAGTTCTTCTGAGTGACGGGAGCCTGGAGGACCTCAGGGGCTGATCCAACTGTGCAGGACAACCTCCTCCTCTGAACCTGGCCCAAAGGTCCTCTGGTCTCCCCAGCCTAGTGTCTCCAACAGATAACTCTGAGTTCTCGGGAAGTTCTTCTGAGTGACGGGAGCCTGGAGGGCCTCAGGGGCTGATCCAACTGTGCAGGACAACCTCCTCCTCTGAACCTGGCCCAAAGGTCTTCTGGTCTCCTCGGCCTAGTGTCTCCCTAACAGATAACTCTGAGTTCTCGGGAAGTTCTTCTGAGTGACGGGAGCCTGGAGGACCTCAGGGGTCTGGGGAGGATGAGGATGATATGAAGGTGCTTTCTGGATTTCCCGTGTGCTCCCATGGAAAGGATATGATGATGCGGCCCACTGGTTGTGATGTGAGTCAGCTGATTGGCTGGATAGAGATACAAAGCTGAGGCCTCTTCTGAGGAAGTATGGCAGATGCCATTGTGGAGCTCCACTGGAAATGCCCCTTCCCTGGCTGCCATGCTGGGATTGATGGATTCCAAAGCACTTACCTCATGGGCTGTAGGCTTGTTCTGGTCCTTAAACAGAAAGTGCCGGAGCCTGAAGCAGCCAGGGAAGTGGAAAGAAGCTCGGCAATGGCCACCCCCTTACTCCCCACTATGGCTGAGTGTGGTGGGGGCCCGGGGCCCCAGTGAGTCATCTGAATGTAACATTCACCCACTCAGAGAAGATCATTGACCCCCAATCACATCTCAGTACCCTGTTGCTCTGCTAATTCCCCCGACATACCATGAAATGAGACGGAGTAGAAATTCACCGACTTTTTATTGATGTACACGGGCCGGAGCGGCCAGAATCACTTCACATTAAATATATTATATACACATCGTTATATACAGTACAAGGGCGCAGTGTGGGGGGGGGAGGGGAACAGACTTATATTTTTGAAAACATTTAGTAAAAATTGAAAACTCAAAAAAACAGTTCAACATTCTTTCGGTAACATCAGCACTTCTATGTACACTTTGAGGGGGCAGTTCTCTGGACACTTTGTGGGGAGAGTGGAACTTCTATGTACACTTTGAGGGGACAGTGGCAGTTCTCTGGACACTTTCTGGGGACAGTGGCAGTTTTCTGGACACATTTTGCTGGCTATAGTGGTAGTTGTCCGGATTGTCCTTCATGGGGGATGGTGGTAGTTGTATGAAGGCTTTCTGGTTAGGGACAATGGCAGTTGTATGGGGGATGGTGGTAGTTGTATGAAGGCTTTCTGGTTAGGGACAATGGCAGTTGTATGGGGGGGTGGTAGTTGTATGAAGGCTTTCTGGTTAGGAACAATGGCAGTTGTATGGGGGGTGGGTGGTAGTTGTATGAAGGCTTTCTGGTTAGGGACAATGGCAGTTGTATGGGGGATGGTGGTAGTTGTATGAAGGCTTTCTGGTTAGGGACAATGGCAGTTGTATGGGGGATGGTGGTAGTTGTATGAAGGCCTTCTGGTTAGGGACAATGGCAGTTGTATAGGGGGGGGGGTGGTAGTTGTATGAAGGCTTTCTGGTTAGGGACAATGGCAGTTGTATGGGGGATGGTGGTAGTTCTATGAAGGCTTTCTGGTTAGGGACAATGACAGTTGTATGGGGGGGGGGGTGGTAGTTGTATGAAGGCTTTCTGGTTAGGGACAATGGTAGTTGTATGGGGGGGTGGTAGTTGTATGAAGGCTTTCTGTTTAGGGACAATGGCAGTTGTATGGGGGGGTGGTAGTTGTATGAAGGCTTTCTGGTTAGGGACAATGACAGTTGTATGGGGGGGTGGTAGTTGTATAAAGGCTTTCTGGTTAGGGACAATGGCAGTTGTATGGGGGGTGGTGGTAGTTGTATGAAGGCTTTCTTGTTAGGGACAATGGCAGTTGTATGGGGGGTGGTGGTAGTTATGTAGATGATTTCTGGTTAGGGACAATGGCAGTTGTATGGGGGGGGGGGGGGTGGTAGTTGTATGAAGGCTTTCTAGGCTTTCTGGTTAGGGACAATGGCAGTTGTATGGGGGGGGGTGGTAGGTTGTATGAAGGCTTTCTAGTTAGGGACAATGGCAGTTGTATGGGGGGTGGTGGTAGTTATGTAGATGATTTTTGGTTAGGGACAATGGCAGTTGTATGGGGGGGGGTGGTAGTTGTATGAAGGCTTTCTTGTTAGGGACAATGGCAGTTGTATGGGGGGTGGTGGTAGTTGTATGGGGGGTGGTGGTACTTATGTAGATGATTTTTGGTTAGGGACAATGGCAGTTGTATGGGGGGGGGGGGGTGGTAGTTATGTGGATGATTTTTGGTTGCCGTTTCTGGAAGGATATTACTCAGAGATGGCACCAGAGTCTTCTTCTTTCCAGGTCCATGTCGGCAGACATCTGAGCAGGGTGGAAAGAGGCATTAATATCTTCCAGACTTTTGGCAATTTCTGGCTCTGTCAGTCTACGGTGAGGGATCAGATGGTCTTCTCTCGGGATTTCTCTCTAGGAGTTAGACCGCAGCGTGAAGTACACTCGTCCCTGGAATTTGTCCCGGTCGTTGTCGTTGACGATGTTGCCGGCGTTCACCAAGCATTCCACGTTATGGTCCATGTTTTGTGTCAGGTTCAGGAATTGCACCGCCACGAAAGGCTGGGTGTAGTTTGGCTGCAGAAGAGGGGAGAGCAGAGTAAGTGACCATCTGATGGGGAATTCAATTCCATGTTGGACTGGGGCAAAATATGAGATAATTCACATTATAGAAGAGGGGGGGACCCAACAGACTGTACAATCATATCCTCAGATGTTCACACTACCCTATACCTGGGGTAAGTTTTGGTGTTCTGCCCCCTCTGGCACCCAGCTGGAGGTTCTTACCTGTGCCTGTTGCCCATAGTAGTGGCAGTACATGGATGGACCCAATGGACTTTACAATCCCATCCCCAGATGTTAACACTGCCCTATACCCGGGTCCTTACCTGTGCCCAGCTTCTATAGAGGGGGTAATTCATGGATGGACCAATAGACTGTACAATCCCATTCCTGGATGTTCACACTGCCCTGTACCCGGGGTAAAGTTTGATGTTCTGCCCCCCCCCCGGCACCCAGTGGGGAGGTCCTTACCTGTGCCCATTGCCCATAGTAGGGGTAGTACTTGAGGTCAATGCTGCCCATGTTCTGGTTGGTGCTGGGGAAGTAGACTCTGCTGCCCAGGAGATTGTCGTTCTGGGAGGGGAGAGAGATGTCAGTTACCCAGGTGATCTCCCAATTATTGATAATATCCATCTATTCTTATCATGCATATCATATACAGTATCATACATATCATATATCATACGTATCATATATCATACATATCATACATATCGTATATCATACATATCATACATATCATACATATCATATATCATACATATCATATATCATATATCATATATCATATATATCATATATCATACATATCATATGTCATACATATCATACATATCATATATCATACATATCGTATATCATACATATCATATATCATACATATCATATATCATACATATCATATATCATACATATATCGTATATCATACATATCATACATATCATATATAATACATAACATATATCATACATATCATATTTAATACATAACATATATCATACATATCATATATCATACATGACATATATCATACATATCATATATCATACATAACATATATCATACATATCATATATCATACATATCATATATCATACATAACATATATCATACATATCATATATCATACGTATCATATATCATACATAACATATATCATACATAACATGTATCATACATATCATGTATCATACATATCACTTATCATACATATCATATATCATACATAGCATATATCATACATAACATATATCATACATATCATGTATCATACATATCATATATCATACGTATCATGTATTATACATATCATATATCATACGTATCATGTATCATATGTATCATGCATCATACATAACATATATCATACATAACATATATCATACATATCATAAATCATACATATCATATATCCTACATAACATATATCATAATATCTTATATCATACATATCAGATTTCATACATATCATATACATATAAGAAGGTGCTCTGGTCAGATGAGACCAAAATGTAACTTTTTGGCCTAAAAGTAAAACGCTATGTGTGGGGAAAACTAACACTGCATATCACCCTGAACACACCATCCCCACCGTGAAACATGGTGGTGGCAGCATCATGTGGTGGGGATGCTTTTCTTCAGCAGGGACTGGGAAGCTGGTCAGAGTTGATGGGAAGATGGATGGAGACAAATACTTTTTTAAGGCACTGTATATACACATATATCGTATGGATGTATATTTTCTATACTGGGAATGATATAAAAGTATGTTTAGGTCTGGAGATGTCTTTGTAGGGTTGCTCTTTGTCTATATCTTCCATAGGCTCCATCTTTACCCAGATATACTGTGTATGTCCACCACTATCAGATGTAATCGTATTCTATATAATGGGGATGTGCAGTCTTTATGACCTTATGTCATGGAAGGGTTGGCTATGGGTGTATATATGAGGAGCCTATGGTGCCCCCTATAGGCTCCACCTCTCACAGTCCCATTTACAGTGAGTTTTAGCTTCTGGGGAGAATAAAGAGAGATAACAGACCTCAGTGAGCCCACCATGTACTCACCTTGCCGGTACAGCTGATGGTGATGGAGCTGTTGGAGAACTTCGGGATGAGTTCTGGTAAGAAATGTATCACCTGCCGTAATGGAGTAGAATGATGAGCACCAACAATCTGCTGTTAGGGGGTATAGTAAGGGGGCTAACGCATAGAGAAACTGGATCAGATTAAGAGGTGGGGTAAAATATCAACATACAGAGAGATGGAGGGTAAAAGAGAGATGGGGTAATATACAGAGAGATGGAGGGTAAAAGAGAGATGGGGTAATATACAGAGAGATGGAGGGTAACATAGAGATATGGGGTAATATACAGAGAGATGGAGGGTAAAAGAGAGATGGGGTAATATACAGAGAGATGGAGGGTAACATAGAGAGGGGGTAATATACAGAGAGATGGAGGGTAACATAGAGAGGGGGTAATATACAGAGAGATGGAGGGTAAAAGAGAGATGGGGTAATATACAGAGAGATGGAGGGTAACATAGAGAGGGGGTAATATACAGAGAGATGGAGGGTAACATAGAGAGGGGGTAATATACAGAGAGATGGAGGGTAACATAGAGAGGGGGTAATATACAGAGAGATGGAGGGTAACATAGAGAGGGGGTAATATACAGAGAGATGGAGGGTAACATAGGGAGATGGGGTAATATACAGAGAGATGGAGGGTAAAAGAGAGATATGGGGTAATATACAGAGAGATGGAGGGTAACATAGAGAGATGGGGTAATATACAGAGAGATGGAGGGTAACATAGAGAGGGGGTAATATACAGAGAGATGGAGGGTAACATAGAGATATGGGGTAATATACAGAGAGATGGAGGGTAACATAGAGATATGGGGTAATATACAGAGAGATGGAGGGTAACATAGAGAGGGGGTAATATACAGAGAGATGGAGGGTAACATAGAGAGATGGGGTAATATACAGAGAGATGGAGGGTAACATAGAGATATGGGGTAATATACAGAGAGATGGAGGGTAACATAGAGAGAGGGGGTAATATACAGAGAGATGGAGGGTAAAAGAGAGATGGGGTAATATACAGAGAGATGGAGGGTAACATAGAGAGATGGGGTAATATACAGAGAGATGGAGGGTAACATAGAGAGGGGGTAATATACAGAGAGATGGAGGGTAACATAGAGATATGGGGTAATATACAGAGAGATGGAGGGTAACATAGAGAGATGGGGTAATATACAGAGAGATGGAGGGTAACATAGAGAGATGGGGTAATATACAGAGAGATGGAGGGTAACATAGGGAGGGGTAATATACAGAGAGATGGAGGGTAACATAGAGAGAGGGGGTAATATACAGAGAGATGGAGGGTAACATAGAGAGGGGGTAATATACAGAGAGATGGAGGGTAACATAGAGAGATGGGGTAATATACAGAGAGATGGAGGGTAACATAGAGATATGGGGTAATATACAGAGAGATGGAGGGTAACATAGAGAGAGGGGGTAATATACAGAGAGATGGAGGGTAAAAGAGAGATGGGGTAATATACAGAGAGATGGAGGGTAACATAGAGAGATGGGGTAATATACAGAGAGATGGAGGGTAACATAGAGAGATGGGGTAATATACAGAGAGATGGAGGGTAACATAGAGAGATGGGGTAATATACAGAGAGATGGAGGGTAACATAGAGAGGGGGTAATATACAGAGAGATGGAGGGTAACATAGAGAGGGGGTAATATACAGAGAGATGGAGGGTAACATAGAGAGAGGGGGTAATATACAGAGAGATGGAGGGTAACATAGAGAGATGGGGTAATATACAGAGAGATGGAGGGTAACATAGAGAGATGGGGTAATATACAGAGAGATGGAGGGTCACTTATAGAGATATGGGGTAATATACAGAGAGATGGAGGGTAACATAGAGATATGGGGTAATATACAGAGAGATGGAGGGTAACATAGAGAGGGGGTAATATACAGAGAGATGGAGGGTAACATAGAGAGATGGGGTAATATACAGAGAGATGGAGGGTAACATAGAGAGATGGGGTAATATACAGAGAGATGGAGGGTAACATAGAGAGATGGGGTAATATACAGAGAGATGGAGGGTAACATAGAGATGGGGTAATATACAGAGAGATGGAGGGTAAAAGAGAGATGGGGTAATATACAGAGAGATGGAGGGTAACATAGAGAGATGGGGTAATATACAGAGAGATGGAGGGTAACATAGAGAGAGGGGGTAATATACAGAGAGATGGAGGGTAACATAGAGAGGGGGTAATATACAGAGAGATGGAGGGTAAAAGAGAGATGGGGTAATATACAGAGAGATGGAGGGTAACATAGAGAGAGGGGGTAATATACAGAGAGATGGAGGGTAACATAGAGAGATGGGGTAATATACAGAGAGATGGAGGGTAACATAGAGAGGGGGTAATATACAGAGAGATGGAGGGTAACATAGAGAGAGAGGGTAATATACAGAGAGATGGAGGGTAACATAGAGAGAGGGGGTAATATACAGAGAGATGGAGGGTAACATAGAGATATGGGGTAATATACAGAGAGATGGAGGGTAACATAGAGAGGGGGTAATATACAGAGAGATGGAGGGTAACATAGAGATATGGGGTAATATACAGAGAGATGGAGGGTAACATAGAGAGATGGGGTAATATACAGAGAGATGGAGGGTAAAAGAGAGATGGGGTAATATACAGAGAGATGGAGGGTAACATAGAGAGGGGGTAATATACAGAGAGATGGAGGGTAACATAGAGAGGGGGTAATATACAGAGAGATGGAGGGTAAAAGAGAGAGGGGGTAATATACAGAGAGATGGAGGGTAAAAGAGAGATGGGGTAATATACAGAGAGATGGAGGGTAACATAGAGATATGGGGTAATATACAGAGAGATGGAGGGTAACATAGAGAGATGGGGTAATATACAGAGAGATGGAGGGTAACATAGAGAGATGGGGTAATATACAGAGAGATGGAGGGTAACATAGAGATATGGGGTAATATACAGAGAGATGGAGGGTAACATAGAGAGATGGGGTAATATACAGAGAGATGGAGGGTAACATAGGGAGGGGTAATATACAGAGAGATGGAGGGTAACATAGAGAGAGGGGGTAATATACAGAGAGATGGAGGGTAACATAGGGAGGGGTAATATACAGAGAGATGGAGGGTAACATAGAGAGATGGGGTAATATACAGAGAGATGGAGGGTAACATAGAGAGAGGGGGTAATATACAGAGAGATGGAGGGTAACATAGAGATATGGGGTAATATACAGAGAGATGGAGGGTAACATAGAGAGATGGGGTAATATACAGAGAGATGGAGGGTAACATAGAGAGATGGGGTAATATACAGAGAGATGGAGGGTAACATAGAGATATGGGGTAATATACAGAGAGATGGAGGTAACATAGAGAGGGGGTAATATACAGAGAGATGGAGGGTAACATAGAGAGATGGGGTAATATACAGAGAGATGGAGGGTAACATAGAGATATGGGGTAATATACAGAGAGATGGAGGTAACATAGAGAGGGGGTAATATACAGAGAGATGGAGGGTAACATAGAGAGATGGGGTAATATACAGAGAGATGGAGGGTAACATAGAGAGATGGGGTAATATACAGAGAGATGGAGGGTAACATAGAGATATGGGGTAATATACAGAGAGATGGAGGGTAACATAGAGAGATGGGGTAATATACAGAGAGATGGAGGGTAACATAGAGAGATGGGGTAATATACAGAGAGATGGAGGGTAACATAGAGAGGGGGTAATATACAGAGAGATGGAGGGTAACATAGAGAGATGGGGTAATATACAGAGAGATGGAGGGTAACATAGAGAGAGGGGGTAATATACAGAGAGATGGAGGGTAACATAGAGAGGGGGTAATATACAGAGAGATGGAGGGTAACATAGAGAGAGGGGGTAATATACAGAGAGATGGAGGGTAACATAGAGAGGGGGTAATATACAGAGAGATGGAGGGTAACATAGAGAGAGGGGGTAATATACAGAGAGATGGAGGGTAACATAGAGAGAGGGGGTAATATACAGAGAGATGGAGGGTAACATAGAGAGGGGGTAATATACAGAGAGATGGAGGGTAACATAGGGAGATGGGGTAATATACAGAGAGATGGAGGGTAAAAGAGAGATATGGGGTAATATACAGAGAGATGGAGGGTAACATAGAGAGATGGGGTAATATACAGAGAGATGGAGGGTAACATAGAGAGGGGGTAATATACAGAGAGATGGAGGGTAACATAGAGATATGGGGTAATATACAGAGAGATGGAGGGTAACATAGAGATATGGGGTAATATACAGAGAGATGGAGGGTAACATAGAGAGGGGGTAATATACAGAGAGATGGAGGGTAACATAGAGAGATGGGGTAATATACAGAGAGATGGAGGGTAACATAGAGATATGGGGTAATATACAGAGAGATGGAGGGTAACATAGAGAGAGGGGGTAATATACAGAGAGATGGAGGGTAAAAGAGAGATGGGGTAATATACAGAGAGATGGAGGGTAACATAGAGAGATGGGGTAATATACAGAGAGATGGAGGGTAACATAGAGAGGGGGTAATATACAGAGAGATGGAGGGTAACATAGAGATATGGGGTAATATACAGAGAGATGGAGGGTAACATAGAGAGATGGGGTAATATACAGAGAGATGGAGGGTAACATAGAGAGATGGGGTAATATACAGAGAGATGGAGGGTAACATAGGGAGGGGTAATATACAGAGAGATGGAGGGTAACATAGAGAGAGGGGGTAATATACAGAGAGATGGAGGGTAACATAGAGAGGGGGTAATATACAGAGAGATGGAGGGTAACATAGAGAGATGGGGTAATATACAGAGAGATGGAGGGTAACATAGAGATATGGGGTAATATACAGAGAGATGGAGGGTAACATAGAGAGAGGGGGTAATATACAGAGAGATGGAGGGTAAAAGAGAGATGGGGTAATATACAGAGAGATGGAGGGTAACATAGAGAGATGGGGTAATATACAGAGAGATGGAGGGTAACATAGAGAGATGGGGTAATATACAGAGAGATGGAGGGTAACATAGAGAGATGGGGTAATATACAGAGAGATGGAGGGTAACATAGAGAGGGGGTAATATACAGAGAGATGGAGGGTAACATAGAGAGGGGGTAATATACAGAGAGATGGAGGGTAACATAGAGAGAGGGGGTAATATACAGAGAGATGGAGGGTAACATAGAGAGATGGGGTAATATACAGAGAGATGGAGGGTAACATAGAGAGATGGGGTAATATACAGAGAGATGGAGGGTCACTTATAGAGATATGGGGTAATATACAGAGAGATGGAGGGTAACATAGAGATATGGGGTAATATACAGAGAGATGGAGGGTAACATAGAGAGGGGGTAATATACAGAGAGATGGAGGGTAACATAGAGATGGGGTAATATACAGAGAGATGGAGGGTAAATAGAGAGATGGGGTAATATACAGAGAGATGGAGGGTAACATAGAGAGATGGGGTAATATACAGAGAGATGGAGGGTAACATAGAGAGAGGGGGTAATATACAGAGAGATGGAGGGTAACATAGAGAGGGGGTAATATACAGAGAGATGGAGGGTAAAAGAGAGATGGGGTAATATACAGAGAGATGGAGGGTAACATAGAGAGAGGGGGTAATATACAGAGAGATGGAGGGTAACATAGAGAGATGGGGTAATATACAGAGAGATGGAGGGTAACATAGAGAGGGGGTAATATACAGAGAGATGGAGGGTAACATAGAGAGAGAGGGTAATATACAGAGAGATGGAGGGTAACATAGAGAGAGGGGGTAATATACAGAGAGATGGAGGGTAACATAGAGAGATGGGGTAATATACAGAGAGATGGAGGGTAACATAGAGAGGGGGTAATATACAGAGAGATGGAGGGTAACATAGAGAGAGAGGGTAATATACAGAGAGATGGAGGGTAACATAGAGATATGGGGTAATATACAGAGAGATGGAGGGTAACATAGAGAGAGGGGGTAATATACAGAGAGATGGAGGGTAACATAGAGAGGGGGTAATATACAGAGAGATGGAGGGTAACATAGAGAGATGGGGTAATATACAGAGAGATGGAGGGTAACATAGAGAGGGGGTAATATACAGAGAGATGGAGGGTAACATAGAGATATGGGGTAATATACAGAGAGATGGAGGGTAACATAGAGAGATGGGGTAATATACAGAGAGATGGAGGGTAAAAGAGAGATGGGGTAATATACAGAGAGATGGAGGGTAACATAGAGAGGGGGTAATATACAGAGAGATGGAGGGTAACATAGAGAGGGGGTAATATACAGAGAGATGGAGGGTAAAAGAGAGAGGGGGTAATATACAGAGAGATGGAGGGTAAAAGAGAGATGGGGTAATATACAGAGAGATGGAGGGTAACATAGAGATATGGGGTAATATACAGAGAGATGGAGGGTAACATAGAGAGATGGGGTAATATACAGAGAGATGGAGGGTAACATAGAGAGATGGGGTAATATACAGAGAGATGGAGGGTAACATAGAGATATGGGGTAATATACAGAGAGATGGAGGGTAACATAGAGAGATGGGGTAATATACAGAGAGATGGAGGGTAACATAGAGAGGGGTAATATACAGAGAGATGGAGGGTAACATAGAGAGAGGGGGTAATATACAGAGAGATGGAGGGTAACATAGGGAGGGGTAATATACAGAGAGATGGAGGGTAACATAGAGAGATGGGTAATATACAGAGGAGATGGAGGGTAACATAGAGAGATGGGGTAATATACAGAGAGATGGAGGGTAACATAGAGAGAGGGGGTAATATACAGAGAGATGGAGGTAACATAGAGAGGGGGTAATATACAGAGAGATGGAGGGTAACATAGAGAGATGGGGTAATATACAGAGAGATGGAGGGTAACATAGAGATATGGGGTAATATACAGAGAGATGGAGGTAACATAGAGAGGGGGTAATATACAGAGAGATGGAGGGTAACATAGAGAGATGGGGTAATATACAGAGAGATGGAGGGTAACATAGAGAGATGGGGTAATATACAGAGAGATGGAGGGTAACATAGAGAGATGGGGTAATATACAGAGAGATGGAGGGTAACATAGAGAGATGGGGTAATATACAGAGAGATGGAGGGTAACATAGAGAGATGGGGTAATATACAGAGAGATGGAGGGTAACATAGAGAGGGGGTAATATACAGAGAGATGGAGGGTAACATAGAGAGATGGGGTAATATACAGAGAGATGGAGGGTAACATAGAGAGGGGGTAATATACAGAGAGATGGAGGGTAACATAGAGAGAGGGGTAATATACAGAGAGATGGAGGGTAACATAGAGAGAGAGGGTAATATACAGAGAGATGGAGGGTAACATAGAGATGGGGTAATATACAGAGAGATGGAGGGTAACATAGAGAGGGGGTAATATACAGAGAGATGGAGGGTAACATAGAGAGGGGGTAATATACAGAGAGATGGAGGGTAACATAGAGAGGGGGTAATATACAGAGAGATGGAGGGTAACATAGAGAGGGGGTAATATACAGAGAGATGGAGGGTAACATAGAGAGGGGGTAATATACAGAGAGATGGAGGGTAACATAGAGAGAGGGGGTAATATACAGAGAGATGGAGGGTAACATAGAGAGATGGGGTAATATACAGAGAGATGGAGGGTAACATAGAGAGGGGGTAATATACAGAGAGATGGAGGGTAACATAGAGAGATGGGGTAATATACAGAGAGATGGAGGGTAACATAGAGAGATGGGGTAATATACAGAGAGATGGAGGGTAACATAGAGAGATGGGGTAATATACAGAGAGATGGAGGGTAACATAGAGAGGGGGTAATATACAGAGAGATGGAGGGTAACATAGAGAGATGGGGTAATATACAGAGAGATGGAGGGTAACATAGAGAGGGGGTAATATACAGAGAGATGGAGGGTAACATAGAGAGAGGGGGTAATATACAGAGAGATGGAGGGTAACATAGAGAGAGGGGGTAATATACAGAGAGATGGAGGGTAACATAGGGAGGGGGTAATATACAGAGAGATGGAGGGTAACATAGAGAGATGGGGTAATATACAGAGAGATGGAGGGTAACATAGAGAGAGGGGGTAATATACAGAGAGATGGAGGGTAACATAGAGAGATGGGGTAATATACAGAGAGATGGAGGGTAACATAGAGAGATGGGGTAATATACAGAGAGATGGAGGGTAACATAGAGAGGGGGTAATATACAGAGAGATGGAGGGTAAAAGAGAGATGGGGTAATATACAGAGAGATGGAGGGTAACATAGAGAGGGGGTAATATACAGAGAGATGGAGGGTAACATAGGGAGGGGGTAATATACAGAGAGATGGAGGGTAACATAGAGATATGGGGTAATATACAGAGAGATGGAGGGTAAAAGAGAGATGGGGTAATATACAGAGAGATGGAGGGTAACATAGAGAGATGGGGTAATATACAGAGAGATGGAGGGTAACATAGAGAGATGGGGTAATATACAGAGAGATGGAGGGTAACATAGAGAGGGGGTAATATACAGAGAGATGGAGGGTAACATAGAGAGATGGGGTAATATACAGAGAGATGGAGGGTAACATAGAGAGGGGGTAATATACAGAGAGATGGAGGGTAACATAGAGAGGGGGTAATATACAGAGAGATGGAGGGTAACATAGAGAGGGGGTAATATACAGAGAGATGGAGGGTAACATAGAGAGGGGGTAATATACAGAGAGATGGAGGGTAAAAGAGAGATGGGGTAATATACAGAGAGATGGAGGGTAACATAGAGATATGGGGTAATATACAGAGAGATGGAGGGTAACATAGAGATATGGGGTAATATACAGAGAGATGGAGGGTAACATAGAGATATGGGGTAATATACAGAGAGATGGAGGGTAACATAGAGAGGGGGTAATATACAGAGAGATGGAGGGTAACATAGAGATATGGGGTAATATGCAGAGAGATGGAGGGTAACATAGAGAGATGGGGTAATATACAGAGAGATGGAGGGTAACATAGAGAAGGGGGTAATATACAGAGAGATGGAGGGTAAAAGAGAGATATGGGGTAATATACAGAGAGATGGAGGGTAACATAGAGATATGGGGTAATATACAGAGAGATGGAGGGTAACATAGAGATATGGGGTAATATACAGAGAGATGGAGGGTAACATAGAGAGGGGGTAATATACAGAGAGATGGAGGGTAACATAGAGAGATGGGGTAATATACAGAGAGATGGAGGGTAAAAGAGAGATGGGGTAATATACAGAGAGATGGAGGGTAACATAGAGAGATGGGGTAATATACAGAGAGATGGAGGGTAACATAGAGAGGGGGTAATATACAGAGAGATGGAGGGTAAAAGAGAGATGGGGTAATATACAGAGAGATGGAGGGTAACATAGAGAGATGGGGTAATATACAGAGAGATGGAGGGTAACATAGAGAGGGGGTAATATACAGAGAGATGGAGGGTAACATAGAGAGATGGGGTAATATACAGAGAGATGGAGGGTAACATAGAGAGATGGGGTAATATACAGAGAGATGGAGGGTAACATAGGGAGATGGGGTAATATACAGAGAGATGGAGGGTAACATAGAGAGGGGGTAATATACAGGAGAGATGGAGGGTAACATAGAGAGAGGGGGTAATATACAGAGAGATGGAGGGTAAAAGAGAGATGGGGTAATATACAGAGAGATGGAGGGTAACATAGAGAGGGGGTAATATACAGAGAGATGGAGGGTAACATAGAGAGATGGGGTAATATACAGAGAGATGGAGGGTAACATAGAGAGAGGGGGTAATATACAGAGAGATGGAGGGTAAAAGAGAGATGGGGTAATATACAGAGAGATGGAGGGTAACATAGAGAGGGGGTAATATACAGAGAGATGGAGGGTAACATAGAGAGATGGGGTAATATACAGAGAGATGGAGGGTAACATAGGGAGATGGGGTAATATACAGAGAGGTAACATAGAGAGGGGGTAATATACAGAGAGATGGAGGGTAAACATAGAGAGATGGGGTATATACAGAGAGATGGAGGGTAACATAGGGAGATGGGGTAATATACAGAGAGATGGAAGGGTAAAAGAGAGATGGGGTAATATACAGAGAGATGGAGGGTAACATAGAGAGAGGGGTAATATACAGAGAGATGGAGGGTAACATAGAGAGATGGGGTAATATACAGAGAGATGGAGGGTAACATAGAGAGAGGGGGTAATATACAGAGAGATGGAGGGTAACATAGAGAGATGGGGTAATATACAGAGAGATGGAGGGTAACATAGAGAGATGGGGTAATATACAGAGAGATGGAGGGTAACATAGAGAGATGGGGTAATATACAGAGAGATGGAGGGTAACATAGAGAGGGGTATATTGAATATACAGAGAGATGGAGGGTAACATAGAGATATGGGGTAATATACAGAGAGATGGAGGGTAACATAGAGATATGGGGTAATATACAGAGAGATGGAGGGTAACATATGGGGTAATATACAGAGAGATGGAGGGTAACATAGAGAGATGGGGTAATATACAGAGAGATGGAGGGTAACATAGAGATATGGGGTAATATACAGAGAGATGGAGGGTAACATAGAGAGATGGGGTAATATACAGAGAGATGGAGGGTAACATAGAGAGATGGGGTAATATACAGAGAGATGGAGGGTAACATAGAGAGATGGGGTAATATACAGAGAGATGGAGGGTAACATAGAGAGATGGGGTAATATACAGAGAGATGGAGGGTAACATAGAGAGAGGGGGTAATATACAGAGAGATGGAGGGTAACATAGAGAGATGGGGTAATATACAGAGAGATGGAGGGTAACATAGAGAGAGGGGGTAATATACAGAGAGATGGAGGGTAACATAGAGAGATGGGGTAATATACAGAGAGATGGAGGGTAACATAGAGAGATGGGGTAATATACAGAGAGATGGAGGGTAACATAGAGAGATGGGGTAATATACAGAGAGATGGAGGGTAACATAGAGAGATGGGGTAATATACAGAGAGATGGAGGGTAACATAGAGATATGGGGTAATATACAGAGAGATGGAGGGTAACATAGAGAGATGGGGTAATATACAGAGAGATGGAGGGTAACATAGAGAGATGGGGTAATATACAGAGAGATGGAGGGTAACATAGAGAGAGGGGGTAATATACAGAGAGATGGAGGGTAACATAGAGATATGGGGTAATATACAGAGAGATGGAGGGTAACATAGAGAGAGGGGGTAATATACAGAGAGATGGAGGGTAACATAGAGAGATGGGGTAATATACAGAGAGATGGAGGGTAACATAGAGAGGGGGTAATATACAGAGAGATGGAGGGTAACATAGAGAGAGGGGGTAATATACAGAGAGATGGAGGGTAACATAGAGAGATGGGGTAATATACAGAGAGATGGAGGGTAACAGAGAGAGAGGGGGTAATATACAGAGAGATGGAGGGTAACATAGAGAGATGGGGTAATATACAGAGAGATGGAGGGTAACATAGAGAGATGGGGTAATATACAGAGAGATGGAGGGTAACATAGAGAGAGGGGGTAATATACAGAGAGATGGAGGGTAACATAGAGAGAGGGGGTAATATACAGAGAGATGGAGGGTAACATAGAGAGATGGGGTAATATACAGAGAGATGGAGGGTAACATAGAGAGAGGGGGTAATATACAGAGAGATGGAGGGTAACATAGAGAGAGGGGGTAATATACAGAGAGATGGAGGGTAACATAGAGAGAGGGGGTAATATACAGAGAGATGGAGGGTAACAAGAGAGATGGGGTAATATACAGAGAGATGGAGGGTAACATAGAGATATGGGGTAATATACAGAGAGATGGAGGGTAACATAGAGATATGGGGTAATATACAGAGAGATGGAGGGTAACATAGAGAGGGGGTAATATACAGAGAGATGGAGGGTAACATAGAGATATGGGGTAATATACAGAGAGATGGAGGGTAACATAGAGAGGGGGTAATATACAGAGAGATGGAGGGTAACATAGAGATATGGGGTAATATACAGAGAGATGGAGGGTAACATAGAGAGATGGGGTAATATACAGAGAGATGGAGGGTAAATAGAGAGATGGGGTAATATACAGAGAGATGGAGGGTAACATAGAGAGGGGGTAATATACAGAGAGATGGAGGGTAAAAGAGAGATGGGGTAATATACAGAGAGATGGAGGGTAACATAGAGAGATGGGGTAATATACAGAGAGATGGAGGGTAACATAGAGAGGGGGTAATATACAGAGAGATGGAGGGTAAAAGAGAGATGGGGTAATATACAGAGAGATGGAGGGTAACATAGAGATGGGGTAATATACAGAGAGATGGAGGGTAACATAGAGAGATGGGGTAATATACAGAGAGATGGAGGGTAACATAGAGAGATGGGGTAATATACAGAGAGATGGAGGGTAACATAGAGAGGGGGTAATATACAGAGAGATGGAGGGTAACATAGAGAGAGGGGTAATATACAGAGAGATGGAGGGTAACATAGAGAGATGGGGTAATATACAGAGAGATGGAGGGTAACATAGAGAGATGGGGTAATATACAGAGAGATGGAGGGTAACATAGAGAGATGGGGTAATATACAGAGAGATGGAGGGTAACATAGAGATATGGGGTAATATACAGAGAGATGGAGGGTAACATAGAGAGATGGGGTAATATACAGAGAGATGGAGGGTAACATAGAGATATGGGGTAATATACAGAGAGATGGAGGGTAACATAGAGAGATGGGGTAATATACAGAGAGATGGAGGGTAACATAGAGATATGGGGTAATATACAGAGAGATGGAGGGTAACATAGAGATATGGGGTAATATACAGAGAGATGGAGGGTAACATAGAGAGAGGGGGTAATATACAGAGAGATGGAGGGTAACATAGAGAGATGGGGTAATATACAGAGAGATGGAGGGTAACAGAGAGAGAGGGGGTAATATACAGAGAGATGGAGGGTAACATAGAGAGGGGGTAATATACAGAGAGATGGAGGGTAACAAGAGAGATGGGGTAATATACAGAGAGATGGAGGGTAACATAGAGAGATGGGGTAATATACAGAGAGATGGAGGGTAACATAGAGAGAGGGGGTAATATACAGAGAGATGGAGGGTAACATAGAGAGAGGGGGTAATATACAGAGAGATGGAGGGTAACATAGAGAGATGGGGTAATATACAGAGAGATGGAGGGTAACATAGAGAGAGGGGTAATATACAGAGAGATGGAGGGTAACATAGAGATATGGGGTAATATACAGAGAGATGGAGGGTAACATAGAGAGATGGGGTAATATACAGAGAGATGGAGGGTAACATAGAGAGATGGGGTAATATACAGAGAGATGGAGGGTAACATAGAGAGAGGGGGTAATATACAGAGAGATGGAGGGTAACATAGAGATATGGGGTAATATACAGAGAGATGGAGGGTAACATAGAGATATGGGGTAATATACAGAGAGATGGAGGGTAAAATAGAGATATGGGGTAATATACAGAGAGATGGAGGGTAACATAGAGAGATGGGGTAATATACAGAGAGATGGAGGGTAACATAGAGAGAGGGGGTAATATACAGAGAGATGGAGGGTAACATAGAGAGGGGGTAATATACAGAGAGATGGAGGGTAACATAGAGAGAGGGGGTAATATACAGAGAGATGGAGGGTAACATAGAGAGATGGGGTAATATACAGAGAGATGGAGGGTAACATAGAGAGATGGGGTAATATACAGAGAGATGGAGGGTAACATAGAGAGGGGGTAATATACAGAGAGATGGAGGGTAACATAGAGAGGGGGTAATATACAGAGAGATGGAGGGTAACATAGAGAGAGGGGGTAATATACAGAGAGATGGAGGGTAACATAGAGAGATGGGGTAATATACAGAGAGATGGAGGGTAACATAGAGAGAGGGGGTAATATACAGAGAGATGGAGGGTAAAAGAGAGATGGGGTAATATACAGAGAGATGGAGGGTAACATAGAGAGATGGGGTAATATACAGAGAGATGGAGGGTAACATAGAGAGAGGGGGTAATATACAGAGAGATGGAGGGTAACATAGAGAGAGGGGGTAATATACAGAGAGATGGAGGGTAACATAGAGATATGGGGTAATATACAGAGAGATGGAGGGTAACATAGAGAGAGGGGGTAATATACAGAGAGATGGAGGGTAACATAGAGAGAGGGGGTAATATACAGAGAGATGGAGGGTAACATAGAGATATGGGGTAATATACAGAGAGATGGAGGGTAACATAGAGATATGGGGTAATATACAGAGAGATGGAGGGTAACATAGAGAGGGGGTAATATACAGAGAGATGGAGGGTAACATAGAGAGAGGGGGTAATATACAGAGAGATGGAGGGTAACATAGAGAGATGGGGTAATATACAGAGAGATGGAGGGTAACATAGAGAGAGGGGGTAATATACAGAGAGATGGAGGGTAACATAGAGATATGGGGTAATATACAGAGAGATGGAGGGTAACATAGAGATATGGGGTAATATACAGAGAGATGGAGGGTAAAAGAGAGATGGGGTAATATACAGAGAGATGGAGGGTAACATAGAGAGAGGGGGTAATATACAGAGAGATGGAGGGTAACATAGAGATATGGGGTAATATACAGAGAGATGGAGGGTAACATAGAGATATGGGGTAATATACAGAGAGATGGAGGGTAACATAGAGAGAGGGGGTAATATACAGAGAGATGGAGGGTAACATAGAGATATGGGGTAATATACAGAGAGATGGAGGGTAACATAGAGAGGGGGTAATATACAGAGAGATGGAGGGTAACATAGAGAGAGGGGGTAATATACAGAGAGATGGAGGGTAACATAGAGAGGGGGTAATATACAGAGAGATGGAGGGTAACATAGAGATATGGGGTAATATACAGAGAGATGGAGGGTAAATAGAGAGATGGGGGTAATATACAGAGAGATGGAGGGTAACATAGAGAGGGGGTAATATACAGAGAGATGGAGGGTAACATAGAGAGGGGGTAATATACAGAGAGATGGAGGGTAACATAGAGAGATGGGGTAATATACAGAGAGATGGAGGGTAAAAGAGAGATGGGGTAATATACAGAGAGATGGAGGGTAACATAGAGAGGGGGTAATATACAGAGAGATGGAGGGTAAAAGAGAGATGGGGTAATATACAGAGAGATGGAGGGTAACATAGAGAGATGGGGTAATATACAGAGAGATGGAGGGTAACATAGAGAGAGGGGGTAATATACAGAGAGATGGAGGGTAACATAGAGAGGGGGTAATATACAGAGAGATGGAGGGTAACATAGAGAGGGGGTAATATACAGAGAGATGGAGGGTAACATAGGGAGATGGGGTAATATACAGAGAGATGGAGGGTAAAAGAGAGATGGGGTAATATACAGAGAGATGGAGGGTAACATAGAGAGGGGGTAATATACAGAGAGATGGAGGGTAACATAGAGAGATGGGGTAATATACAGAGAGATGGAGGGTAACATAGAGAGATGGGGTAATATACAGAGAGATGGAGGGTAACATAGAGAGATGGGGTAATATACAGAGAGATGGAGGGTAACATAGAGATATGGGGTAATATACAGAGAGATGGAGGGTAAAAGAGAGATGGGGTAATATACAGAGAGATGGAGGGTAACATAGAGATATGGGGTAATATACAGAGAGATGGAGGGTAACATAGAGAGATGGGGTAATATACAGAGAGATGGAGGGTAACATAGAGATATGGGGTAATATACAGAGAGATGGAGGGTAACATAGAGATATGGGGTAATATACAGAGAGATGGAGGGTAACATAGAGAGATGGGGTAATATACAGAGAGATGGAGGGTAACATAGAGATATGGGGTAATATACAGAGAGATGGAGGGTAACATAGAGAGAGGGGGTAATATACAGAGAGATGGAGGGTAACATAGAGAGATGGGGTAATATACAGAGAGATGGAGGGTAACAGAGAGAGAGGGGGTAATATACAGAGAGATGGAGGGTAACATAGAGATATGGGGTAATATACAGAGAGATGGAGGGTAACATAGAGATATGGGGTAATATACAGAGAGATGGAGGGTAACATAGAGAGAGGGGGTAATATACAGAGAGATGGAGGGTAACATAGAGAGATGGGGTAATATACAGAGAGATGGAGGGTAACAGAGAGAGAGGGGGTAATATACAGAGAGATGGAGGGTAAAAGAGAGATGGGGTAATATACAGAGAGATGGAGGGTAACATAGAGAGATGGGGTAATATACAGAGAGATGGAGGGTAACATAGAGAGAGGGGGTAATATACAGAGAGATGGAGGGTAACATAGAGAGAGGGGGTAATATACAGAGAGATGGAGGGTAACATAGAGATATGGGGTAATATACAGAGAGATGGAGGGTAACATAGAGAGAGGGGGTAATATACAGAGAGATGGAGGGTAACATAGAGAGATGGGGTAATATACAGAGAGATGGAGGGTAACATAGAGATATGGGGTAATATACAGAGAGATGGAGGGTAACATAGAGATATGGGGTAATATACAGAGAGATGGAGGGTAACATAGAGAGATGGGGTAATATACAGAGAGATGGAGGGTAACATAGAGAGAGGGGGTAATATACAGAGAGATGGAGGTAACATAGAGATATGGGGTAATATACAGAGAGATGGAGGGTAACATAGAGAGATGGGGTAATATACAGAGAGATGGAGGGTAACATAGAGAGAGGGGGTAACATACAGAGAGATGGAGGTAACATAGAGATATGGGGTAATATACAGAGAGATGGAGGGTAACATAGAGAGAGGGGGTAATATACAGAGAGATGGAGGGTAACATAGAGAGAGGGGGTAACATACAGAGAGATGGAGGTAACAGAGAGAGGGGGTAATATACAGAGAGATGGAGGGTAACATAGAGAGAGGGGGTAATATACAGAGAGATGGAGGGTAACATAGAGAGGGGGTAATATACAGAGAGATGGAGGGTAACATAGAGAGAGGGGGTAATATACAGAGAGATGGAGGGTAACATAGAGATATGGGGTAATATACAGAGAGATGGAGGGTAAAAGAGAGATGGGGTAATATACAGAGAGATGGAGGGTAACATAGAGAGATGGGGTAATATACAGAGAGATGGAGGGTAACATAGAGAGATGGGGTAATATACAGAGAGATGGAGGGTAAAAGAGAGATGGGGTAATATACAGAGAGATGGAGGGTAACATAGAGATGGGGTAATATACAGAGAGATGGAGGGTAACATAGAGATATGGGGTAATATACAGAGAGATGGAGGGTAACATAGAGAGGGGGTAATATACAGAGAGATGGAGGGTAACATAGAGAGAGAGGGTAATATACAGAGAGATGGAGGGTAACATAGAGAGAGGGGGTAATATACAGAGAGATGGAGGTAACATAGAGATATGGGGTAATATACAGAGAGATGGAGGGTAACATAGAGAGGGGGTAATATACAGAGAGATGGAGGGTAACATAGAGAGATGGGGTAATATACAGAGAGATGGAGGGTAACATAGAGAGATGGGGTAATATACAGAGAGATGGAGGGTAACATAGAGAGAGGGGGTAATATACAGAGAGATGGAGGTAACATAGAGATATGGGGTAATATACAGAGAGATGGAGGGTAACATAGAGATATGGGGTAATATACAGAGAGATGGAGGGTAACATAGAGAGAGGGGGTAACATACAGAGAGATGGAGGTAACAGAGAGAGGGGGTAATATACAGAGAGATGGAGGGTAACATAGAGAGAGGGGGTAATATACAGAGAGATGGAGGGTAACATAGAGATATGGGGTAATATACAGAGAGATGGAGGGTAACATAGAGATATGGGGTAACATACAGAGAGATGGAGGGTAACATAGAGATATGGGGTAATATACAGAGAGATGGAGGGTAACATAGAGAGATGGGGTAATATACAGAGAGATGGAGGGTAACATAGAGAGATGGGGTAATATACAGAGAGATGGAGGGTAACATAGAGAGATGGGGTAATATACAGAGAGATGGAGGGTAACATAGAGAGATGGGGTAATATACAGAGAGATGGAGGGTAACATAGAGATATGGGGTAATATACAGAGAGATGGAGGGTAACATAGAGATATGGGGTAACATACAGAGAGATGGAGGTAACAGAGAGAGGGGGTAATATACAGAGAGATGGAGGGTCACTTATAGAGATGGAGGTAACATAATGTATGGAGATGGAGGGTAATGTACAGAGATGGAGATTAATTGGTGTAGAGATATGAGGGTGGTGTAATATATAGTAAATCCCCCCCAGATGCCTCACCCGGTTCATTTTGATGAGCACACATGGCGTTCCATTGGCATATCCATAGGAGGTATCAGTCAGCCCAGAGCAGTTACCCAGCAGGTCCCGTGTGAACTGACAAGCCTGCTTGGGGGTGGTAATGTTGTCCTGTCTGAAGTAGCCTTGAAATGTGCAGTCGATGCCCATTTGTTGCTGGGTGGATTGGTTATAATCTGCAGGAGAGAAGGCGATAGTGTCACAGCAGGAAGGTTCTTCAGAAAGATGGTACATTTGATTGGACCTAGACTTTCAAGAAATATCATGGTGATGGCAACAACTGGAGGGCCCAGGGATAGGAATGTTAGGGGGGCGATAAGGGGAAGATGCCTCTGAGGGAAGGGGGATGGAGCTGGATGTAGATGATGTGGAAGGATGGATGGAGGACCTCAGTATCAGAGGAAGGTAATATGGACAGAGGTTGGCCACAGTGTGTGTTGGGCAGAGGATTTGAGAGCAGGTGTCTGGAGAGTGGTGTAAGGGTCGGCGATAACCAATACTGAGAGAGGTCAGATGTCATGGGTTGAGGTTGGACAGAGGGTTGGAGAGCAGGTGTCTGGAGAGTGGTGTAAGGGTCGGCGATAACCAATACTGAGGGAGGTCAGATGTCATGGGTTGAGGTTGGACAGAGGGTTGGAGAGCAGGTGTCTGGAGAGTGGTGTAAGGGTCGGCGATAACCAATACTGAGAGAGGTCAGATGTCATGGGTTGAGGTTGGACAGAGGGTTGGAGAGCAGGTGTCTGGAGAGTGGTGTAAGGGTTGGCGATAACCAATACTGAGAGAGGTCAGATGTCATGGGTTGAGGTTGGACAGAGGGTTGGAGAGCAGGTGTCTGGAGAGTGGTGTAAGGGTCGGCGATAACCAATACTGAGAGAGGTCAGATATCATGGGTTGAGGTTGGACAGAGGGTTGGAGAGTAGGTGTCTGGAGAGTGGTGTAAGGGTTGGCGATAACCAATACTGAGAGAGGTCAGATGTCATGGGTTGAGGTTGGACAGAGGGTTGGAGAGCAGGTGTCTGGAGAGTGGTGTAAGGGTCGGCGATAACCAATACTGAGAGAGGTCAGATGTCATGGGTTGAGGTTGGACAGAGGGTTGGAGAGCAGGTGTCTGGAGAGTGGTGTAAGGGTCGGCGATAACCAATACTGAGAGAGGTCAGATGTCATGGGTTGAGGTTGGACAGAGGGTTGGAGAGCAGGTGTCTGGAGAGTGGTGTAAGGGTTGGCGATAACCAATACTGAGAGAGGTCAGATGTCATGGGTTGAGGTTGGACAGAGGGTTGGAGAGCAGGTGTCTGGAGAGTGGTGTAAGGGTCAGTTATAACCAATACTGAGGGAGGTCAGATGTCATGGGTTGAGGTTGGACAGAGGGTTGGAGAGCAGGTGTCTGGAGAGTGGTGTAAGGGTCGGCGATAACCAATACTGAGAGAGGTCAGATATCATGGGTTGAGGTTGGACAGAGGGTTGGAGAGTAGGTGTCTGGAGAGTGGTGTAAGGGTTGGCGATAACCAATACTGAGAGAGGTCAGATGTCATGGGTTGAGGTTGGACAGAGGGTTGGAGAGCAGGTGTCTGGAGAGTGGTGTAAGGGTCGGCGATAACCAATACTGAGAGAGGTCAGATGTCATGGGTTGAGGTTGGACAGAGGGTTGGAGAGCAGGTGTCTGGAGAGTGGTGTAAGGGTCGGCGATAACCAATACTGAGAGAGGTCAGATGTCATGGGTTGAGGTTGGACAGAGGGTTGGAGAGCAGGTGTCTGGAGAGTGGTGTAAGGGTTGGCGATAACCAATACTGAGAGAGGTCAGATGTCATGGGTTGAGGTTGGACAGAGGGTTGGAGAGCAGGTGTCTGGAGAGTGGTGTAAGGGTCAGTTATAACCAATACTGAGGGAGGTCAGATGTCATGGGTTGAGGTTGGACAGAGGGTTGGAGAGCAGGTGTCTGGAGAGTGCTGTAAGGGTCGGCGATAACCAATACTGAGAGAGGTCATATATCATGGGTTGAGGTTGGACAGAGGGTTGGAGAGCAGGTGTCTGGAGAGTGGTGTAAGGGTCGGCGATAACCAATACTGAGAGAGGTCATATATCATGGGTTGAGGTTGGACAGAGGGTTGGAGAGCAGGTGTCTGGAGAGTGGTGTAAGGGTCGGCGATAACCAATACTGAGAGAGGTCAGATATCATGGGTTGAGGTTGGACAGAGGGTTGGAGAGCAGGTGTCTGGAGAATGGTGTAAGGGTTGGTGATAACCAATACTGAGAGAGGTCAGATATCATGGGTTGAGGTTGGACAGAGGGTTTGAGAGCAGGTGTCTGGAGAGTGGTGTAAGGGTCGGCGATAACCAATACTGAGAGAGGTCAGATATCATGGGTTGAGGTTGCACAGAGGGTTGGAGAGCAGGTGTCTGGAGAGTGGTGTAAGGGTTGGCGATAACCAATACTGAGAGAGGTCAGATATCATGGGTTGAGGTTGGACAGAGGGTTTGAGAGCAGGTGTCTGGAGAGCGGTGTGAGGTCAGTGATAACCAATACTGAGAGAGGTCAGATGTCATGGGTTGAGGTTGGACAGAGGGTTGGAGAGTAGGTGTCTGGAGAGTGGTGTAAGGGTCGGCGATAACCAATACTGAGAGAGGTCAGATGTCATGGGTTGAGGTTGGACAGAGGGTTGGAGAGTAGGTGTCTGGAGAGTGCTGTAAGGGTCGGCGATAACCAATACTGAGAGAGGTCAGATGTCATGGGTTGAGGTTGGACAGAGGGTTGGAGAGCAGGTGTCTGGAGAGTGGTGTAAGGGTCGGCGATAACCAATACTGAGAGAGGTCAGATGTCATGGGTTGAGGTTGGACAGAGGGTTGGAGAGCAGGTGTCTGGAGAGTGGTGTAAGGGTCGGCGATAACCAATACTGAGAGAGGTCAGATGTCATGGGTTGAGGTTGGACAGAGGGTTGGAGAGCAGGTGTCTGGAGAGTGGTGTAAGGGTCGGCGATAACCAATACTGAGAGAGGTCAGATGTCATGGGTTGAGGTTGGACAGAGGGTTGGAGATCAGGTGTCTGGAGAGTGGTGTGAGGTCAGTGATAACCAATGATGAGAGAGGTCAGATGTCATGGGTTGAGGTTGGACAGAGGGTTTGAAAGCAGGTGTCTGGAGAGCGGTGTGAGGTCAGTGATAACCAATACTGAGAGAGGTCAGATGTCATGGGTTGAGGTTGGACAGAGGGTTGGAGAGCAGGTGTCTGGAGAGTGGTGTAAGGGTCGGCGATAACCAATACTGAGAGAGGTCAGATGTCATGGGTTGAGGTTGGACAGAGGGTTGGAGAGCAGGTGTCTGGAGAGTGGTGTAAGGGTCGGCGATAACCAATACTGAGAGAGGTCAGATGTCATGGGTTGAGGTTGGACAGAGGGTTGGAGAGCAGGTGTCTGGAGAGTGGTGTAAGGGTCGGCGATAACCAATACTGAGAGAGGTCAGATGTCATGGGTTGAGGTTGGACAGAGGGTTTGAAAGCAGGTGTCTGGAGAGTGGTGTAAGGGTTGGCGATAACCAATACTGAGAGAGGTCAGATATCATGGGTTGAGGTTGGACAGAGGGTTTGAAAGCAGGTGTCTGGAGAGTGGTGTAAGGGTCGGCGATAACCAATACTGAGAGAGGTCATATATCATGGGTTGAGGTTGGACAGAGGGTTTGAGAGCAGGTGTCTGGAGAGTGGTGTAAGGGTCGGCGATAACCAATACTGAGAGAGGTCAGATGTCATGGGTTGAGGTTGGACAGAGGGTTGGAGAGCAGGTGTCTGGAGAGTGGTGTAAGGGTCGGCGATAACCAATACTGAGGGAGGTCAGATGTCATGGGTTGAGGTTGGACAGAGGGTTGGAGAGCAGGTGTCTGGAGAGTGGTGTAAGGGTTGGCGATAACCAATACTGAGAGAGGTCATATATCATGGGTTGAGGTTGGACAGAGGGTTTGAGAGCAGGTGTCTGGAGAGTGGTGTAAGGGTCGGCGATAACCAATACTGAGAGAGGTCAGATGTCATGGGTTGAGGTTGGACAGAGGGTTGGAGAGCAGGTGTCTGGAGAGTGGTGTAAGGGTCGGCGATAACCAATACTGAGGGAGGTCAGATGTCATGGGTTGAGGTTGGACAGAGGGTTTGAAAGCAGGTGTCTGGAGAGTGGTGTAAGGGTTGGCGATAACCAATACTGAGAGAGGTCAGATGTCATGGGTTGAGGTTGGACAGAGGGTTGGAGAGCAGGTGTCTGGAGAGTGGTGTAAGGGTCGGCGATAGCCAATACTGAGAGAGGTCAGATGTCATGGGTTGAGGTTGGACAGAGGGTTTGAAAGCAGGTGTCTGGAGAGTGGTGTAAGGGTTGGCGATAACCAATACTGAGAGAGGTCAGATATCATGGGTTGAGGTTGGACAGAGGGTTTGAAAGCAGGTGTCTGGAGAGTGGTGTAAGGGTCGGCGATAACCAATACTGAGAGAGGTCAGATGTCATGGGTTGAGGTTGGACAGAGGGTTTGAGAGCAGGTGTCTGGAGAGTGGTGTAAGGGTCGGCGATAACCAATACTGAGAGAGGTCAGATGTCATGGGTTGAGGTTGGACAGAGGGTTTGAGAGCAGGTGTCTGGAGAGTGGTGTAAGGGTCGGCGATAACCAACACTGAGGGAGGTCAGATATCATGGGTTGAGGTTGGACAGAGGGTTTGAGAGCAGGTGTCTGGAGAGTGGTGTAAGGGTCGGCGATAACCAATACTGAGAGAGGTCAGATATCATGCTTTGAGGTTGGACAGAAGGTTGGAGATCAGGTGTCTGGAGAGCGGTGTGAGGTTGGTGATAACCAATGATGAGAGAGGTCAGATGTCATGGGTTGAGGTTGGACAGAGGGTTTGAAAGCAGGTGTCTGGAGAGCGGTGTGAGGTCAGTGATAACCAATACTGAGAGAGGTCAGATGTCATGGGTTGAGGTTGGACAGAGGGTTGGAGAGCAGGTGTCTGGAGAGTGGTGTAAGGGTCGGCGATAACCAATACTGAGAGAGGTCAGATGTCATGGGTTGAGGTTGGACAGAGGGTTGGAGAGCAGGTGTCTGGAGAGTGGTGTAAGGGTCGGCGATAACCAATACTGAGAGAGGTCAGATGTCATGGGTTGAGGTTGGACAGAGGGTTGGAGAGCAGGTGTCTGGAGAGTGGTGTAAGGGTCGGCGATAACCAATACTGAGAGAGGTCAGATGTCATGGGTTGAGGTTGGACAGAGGGTTTGAAAGCAGGTGTCTGGAGAGTGGTGTAAGGGTTGGCGATAACCAATACTGAGAGAGGTCAGATATCATGGGTTGAGGTTGGACAGAGGGTTTGAAAGCAGGTGTCTGGAGAGTGGTGTAAGGGTCGGCGATAACCAATACTGAGAGAGGTCATATATCATGGGTTGAGGTTGGACAGAGGGTTTGAGAGCAGGTGTCTGGAGAGTGGTGTAAGGGTCGGCGATAACCAATACTGAGAGAGGTCAGATGTCATGGGTTGAGGTTGGACAGAGGGTTGGAGAGCAGGTGTCTGGAGAGTGGTGTAAGGGTCGGCGATAACCAATACTGAGGGAGGTCAGATGTCATGGGTTGAGGTTGGACAGAGGGTTGGAGAGCAGGTGTCTGGAGAGTGGTGTAAGGGTCGGCGATAACCAATACTGAGGGAGGTCAGATGTCATGGGTTGAGGTTGGACAGAGGGTTTGAAAGCAGGTGTCTGGAGAGTGGTGTAAGGGTTGGCGATAACCAATACTGAGAGAGGTCAGATGTCATGGGTTGAGGTTGGACAGAGGGTTGGAGAGCAGGTGTCTGGAGAGTGGTGTAAGGGTCGGCGATAGCCAATACTGAGAGAGGTCAGATGTCATGGGTTGAGGTTGGACAGAGGGTTTGAAAGCAGGTGTCTGGAGAGTGGTGTAAGGGTTGGCGATAACCAATACTGAGAGAGGTCAGATATCATGGGTTGAGGTTGGACAGAGGGTTTGAAAGCAGGTGTCTGGAGAGTGGTGTAAGGGTCGGCGATAACCAATACTGAGAGAGGTCAGATGTCATGGGTTGAGGTTGGACAGAGGGTTTGAGAGCAGGTGTCTGGAGAGTGGTGTAAGGGTCGGCGATAACCAATACTGAGAGAGGTCAGATGTCATGGGTTGAGGTTGGACAGAGGGTTTGAGAGCAGGTGTCTGGAGAGTGGTGTAAGGGTCGGCGATAACCAACACTGAGGGAGGTCAGATATCATGGGTTGAGGTTGGACAGAGGGTTTGAGAGCAGGTGTCTGGAGAGTGGTGTAAGGGTCGGCGATAACCAATACTGAGAGAGGTCAGATATCATGCTTTGAGGTTGGACAGAAGGTTGGAGATCAGGTGTCTGGAGAGCGGTGTGAGGTTGGTGATAACCAATGATGAGAGAGGTCAGATGTCATGGGTTGAGGTTGAACAGAGGGTTGGAGATCAGGTGTCTGGAGAGCGGTGTGAGGTTGGTGATAACCAATGACGAGAGAGGTCAGATGTCATGGGTTGGTTTAGATAATGTTGAGAGATGTGGGGGATGGCTGATGCTAAGGAGCGATTGATGAAATATTGGATAAAAAGGACGAGCGGGAGACATATAGATGGAGGGAGATCAATGATCTGATATGAGGATGGTGGTTATTAGGAATGGTAAGTGAACAGACATTTTCAAAAGGTATTGAAACACACTGGATGATACTGGGAGGTGTGTGAGACATTGGATGAAACAAGGACAGGGGACAGACATGTGGGGTGATGGTGGAGATAGATATGATTTGAAGGTTCTGGGGAGATATTGGATGACAGATGGACCTGGGGATGGGTGCTGGTGACAGACCTTTGGGTGCTAAAGGGCAATACATATCAGTGGTAGGTGGTGGAAGGAAACAGATGAATGTATGAGAGATCTTTGTGGACTCACCTTTCAGTGCAGTATTGATGCCGTCAACATACGGCTGCCAGGTAGTGTTTTGTCCATTAAACGTGATCTGTAGGGATGGTATGTTGGGTCTGATCATTAACCCTGCAAGGAGAGAAGTCGCAGATATGAATACAGGAAAAATGTTCAGATGGTATGCCAACTTCTGTTATAAAAATGTTTTCTCCAATGACTGAGCACTCCCCCTCGTCCCAATGACTAACAACTCCCCCTCTCCACCATGTTCTGCCCAAAGACCGATGTCCCAGTGCATTATGACCTCCCCACAGACTGACTGTCTACTCCACCACATTCTCACCAATGACTCACAGCTCCCCCTCTCACCCAAAGACTGATGGTTCTCTCAGTGCACCATGACCTCCCCACAGACTGACGGATTGTCTACTCCACTACGTTCTCCACAAGGACTGACAGTTCACCCACTGCACCATGACCTCCCCACGGACTGCCTGTCTACTCCATCGCATTCTCCCCAATGACTGAGAGCTCCCCCAATGACTGACAACTCCCCCTCTCCCCCCAATGACTGACAACTCCCCTTCTCCCCCAAAGACTGATGGTTCCCCCAGTGCACCATGACCTCCCCACAGACTGACGGATCGTCTACTCAGCCATGTTCTCCCCAATGACGGAGAGCTCCCCTTCTCCCCCAATGACTTAGAGCTTCCCCTCTCCCCCAATGACTGACAACTCCCCCTCTCCATCAAAAAAAGGAGGTTCCCCAAGTGCACAATGACCTCCCCATGACTGATGGATCATCTACTCCACCATGTTCTCCCTAATGACTGACAACTCCCCCTCTCCCCCAAAGACTGATGGTTCCCCCAGTGCACCATGAACTCCCCACAGACTGACGGATCGTCTACTCAGCCATGTTCTCCCCAATGACTGAGAGCTCCCCCTCTCCCCCAATGACTGAGAGCTCCCCCTCTCCCCCAATGACTGAGAGCTCCCCCTCTCCCCCAGTGACTGAGAGCTCCCCCTCTCCCCCAGTGACTGAGAGCTCCCCCTCTCCCCCAATGACTGAGAGCTCCCACTCTCCCCCAATGACTGAGAGCTCCCCCTCTCCCCCAATGACTGAGAGCTCCCCCTCTCCCCCAATGACTGAGAGCTCCCCCTGTCCCCCAGTGACTGAGAGCTCCCCCTCTCCCCCAGTGACTGACAGCTCCCCCTCTCCCCCAAAGACTGATGGTTCCCCCAGTGCACCATGAACTCCCCACAGACTGACGGATCGTCTACTCAGCCATGTTCTCCCCAATGACTGAGAGCTCCCCCTCTCCCCCAATGACTGACAACTCCCCCTCTCCCCCAAAGACTGATGGTTCCCCCAGTGCACCATGAACTCCCCATAGACTGACAGATCGTCTACTCAGCCATGTTCTCCCCAATGACAGCTCCTCCTCTCCCCCAATGACTGAGAGCTCCCCCTCTCCCCCAAAGACTGATGGTTCCCCCAGTGTACCATGAACTCCCCACAGACTCACTATTCATATACTGTACCATGTTCTACCCAAAGCAGTGTTAATTTCATCAACGAAAATATTTTCGTCATAGCTCTCGTCAGCCGCGTGTTTTCAGTGACGAAAACTAAACAAAAATAAAATTAAAATGAAGTCACTTGACGAAAACTATGACAAAAACCAAGCCCAGTTTTCGTCAATGAAAGAAAATGGAGTGAAAATGTGAGGGAGGGATGTTTACCCTCCTGAACATCCACTTTCCTTTACAGCAACGCTTGTCTGTTAAAGCCCCCGCCCCCCTGACGCTATCTGCAAGCTGTATTGGCTGAGAGACGCGGGCTCCCACCAATCCTTTCCCTTTCCTATGCAGTTCCACACATTACACCCATTCACACTCTTTGGTGCCCTCTGCTGGCCTTTTCTAAATCGGCAACCCATTTCCATCCCCAGACTATAATAATAGCACATTCAAATTTAAACATGTATTGCAATACCACATTAGAATCAGTAGGGGGCATCTACTAGGCTGCTGAAGGAAAAAAATATTAAGAAAAAAGGTTTTTCTTATTTTTTTCTTAATATTTAATGTTGGCATTACAGCCAATAGAGTTTACTATTTTTAAAAATATATTTTAAAGTTACACTTCTGTTTGTCAAAAAGCAATCATTTCGTTTGTGAAACTTTATTTATAAAGATGTTATATATCACAACGGCTAAATCTGTGTCTGTAGTACGTGTTCAACCCTTCATGCCGGAAATGATAACATTTTATTACATTGTAATTCAAGGAGTCTATCATGAGTTTGGCAATAGTAGAGAAATGCTTCAATAATGCGTTACAATTTACCTAAACCCATTCGATTTTAGTCAACTAAAACAATTCAGATGACTAAAATATGACTAAAACTAAAATGCCATTTTAGTCAAAAGACTGCGACTAAAACTAAATCCAAATCTGACTTCAAAATTAACACTGCCACAAAGACAGACTGATGGTTACCCCAATGCATCATGACCTCCCCACAGACTGACTGATGGTCTACTCCACCATGTTCTCCCCAATGACTGACAGCTCCCCCTCTCCACCATGTTCTCCCTGAAGACAGACTTGCTGTTCATATACTTCACCATGTTCTCCAGAAAACAATTACCAGCTTGCCCACTTCACCATGACCTCCGCAAAGACTGACAGCTTCCCCTCTCCATCCTTTTTCTCTCAAATGTTAACAGCTCACCCACTCCTCCATGTTTTCCCCAAAGACTGACGGTGTGCCTACGCCACCATGTTTTCCCCAAAGACTGAGGGTTTGCTTACTCCACCATGTTTACCCCAAAGACTGAGGGTTTGCTTACTCCACCATGTTTACCCCAAAGACTGAGGGTTTGCCTACTCCACCATGTTTACTCCAAAGACTGAGGGTTTGCCTACTCCACCATGTTTACCCCAAAGACTGAGGGTTTGCCTACTCCACCATGTTTACTCCAAAGACTGACGGTTTGCCTACTCCACCATGTTTTCCCCAAAGACTGAGGGTTTGCTTACTCCACCATGTTTACCCCAAAGACTGAGGGTTTGCCTACTCCACCATGTTTACTCCAAAGACTGAGGGTTTGCCTACTCCACCATGTTTTCCCCAAAGACTGACGGTGTGCCTATGCCACCATGTTTTCCCCAAAGACTGACGGTTTGCCTACTTCACCATGTTTACCCCAAAGACTGACGGTTTGCCTACTCCACCATGTTTTCCCCAAAGACTGAGGGTTTGCTTACTCCACCATGTTTACCCCAAAGACTGAGGGTTTGCTTACTCCACCATGTTTACCCCAAAGACTGAGGGTTTGCCTACTCCACCATGTTTACTCCAAAGACTGAGGGTTTGCCTACTCCACCATGTTTTCCCCAAAGACTGACGGTGTGCCTACGCCACCATGTTTTCCCCAAAGACTGACGGTTTGCCTACTCCACCATGTTTACCCCAAAGACTGACGGTTTGCCTACTCCACCATGTTTTCCCCAAAGACTGAGGGTTTGCTTACTCCACCATGTTTACCCCAAAGACTGAGGGTTTGCCTACTCCACCATGTTTACTCCAAAGACTGAGGGTTTGCCTACTCCACCATGTTTACCCCAAAGACTGAGGGTTTGCCTACTCCACCATGTTTACTCCAAAGACTGACGGTTTGCCTACTCCACCATGTTTACCCCAAAGACTGACAGTTTGCCTACACCATTTTTTTCCCGAAAAACTGATGATTCACAACGACCTCCCCACAGACTGATGGTTTGTCTACTCCACCATGTTCTCCCCAAAGACACAATGGCCTCCCCACAAACTGATGGTCCGATTACTCAACCATGTTCTTCCCAAAGGCTGATGATTTACAATGACCTCCCCAAAGACTGATGATCTGAATACTCCATCAAGTTTTCCCCAAAGACCAATGATTCACAACCACCTCTTCACAGACTAATGGTCCGACTACTCCACAATGTTCTTCCCAAAGACTGACAATTCACAATGACCTCCCCAAAGACTGATGGTCTGACTACTCCATCAAATCTTCCCCGAAGAGCGATGATTCACAATGACTTCCCCACAGACTAACGGTGTGCCTATCCCACCATATTCTCCCCAAAGACTGATGGTTTGCCTACTCCACCATGTTCTCCTTAAAGACCGAAGATTCACAGCGACCTGCCCACTTATGGTTTCTCAGTGAGGTGCTATGGTGGAACACAATGTCCTTCTCCAGCCACCTTTGATGGTTTCTGAGGATGAGGACTATGTGAAGGGGTCTGAATAGCAGGACCGAAGAGAGCTTTCAATGGCCACCAGCTATGGATTGGAAATAGAGCCAACCCCCACGGGAAAAGAATGAGGAGCGTTGGGGAGGGGGGGGGGGAGTTCCTCTTACCTGGATATGACAGTCGATCTTCATATTTCGGATAATTATGATCGATGGTCTGCAGCATCACATACAAACAGAGAGCGAAGATTCCCGAGAGGACGGCATAGAACACGATATAGAAGATGATGATCAGCGCTGGGGGAACAAAGGAGCAATCACATTCATCTTGTCTCATTGGATATGGAGCAGCACCTCACTAATAACAAGGGGGAAGAGCTCCACCGAACTGTGATGCGGGGTGCTGTAGAGGAGGATCCCCCTGATCTGTGATGTGGGGTTCAGTAGAGGAGGATCCCCCTGATCTGTGATGTGGGGTTCAGTAGAGGAGGATCCCCCTGAACTGTGATGTGGGTTGCTGTAGAGGAGGATCCCCCTGAACTGTGATGTGGGGTGCTGTAGAGGAGGATCCCCTGAACTGTGATGTGGGGTGCTGTAGAGGAGGATCCCCTGAACTGTGATGTGGGGTGCTGTAGAGGAGGATCCCCCTGATCTGTGATGTGGGGTGCTGTAGAGGAGGATCCCCCTGATCTGTGATGTGGGGTTCAGTAGAGGAGGATCCCCCTGAACTGTGATGTGGGTTGCTGTAGAGGAGGATCCCCCTGAACTGTGATGTGGGGTGCTGTAGAGGAGGACCCCCTGAACTGTGATGTGGGGTGCTGTAGAGGAGGATCCCCCTGAACTGTGATGTGGGGTGTTGTAGAGGAGGATCCCCCTGAACTGTGATGTGGGGTTCAGTAGAGGAGGATCCCCCTGAACTGTGATGTGGGGTGCTGTAGAGGAGGATCCCCCTGAACTGTGATGTGGGGTTCAGTAGAGGAGGATCCCCCTGAACTGTGATGTGGGGTGCTGTAGAGTAGGATCCCCCTGAACTGTGATGTGGGGTGCTGTAGAGGAGGATCTCCCTGAACTGTGATGTGGGGTGCTGTAGAGGAGGATCCCCCTGAACTGTGATGTGGGGTGCTGTAGAGGAGGATCCCCCTGAACTGTGATGTGGGGTGCTGTAGAGTAGGATCCCCCTGAACTGTGATGTGGGGTGCTGTAGAGGAGGATCCCCTGAACTGTGATGGGTGCTGTAGAGGAGGATCTCCCTGAACGGTGATGTGGGGTGCTGTAGAGTAGGATCCCCCTGAACTGTGATGTGGGGTTCAGTAGAGGAGGATCCCCTTGAACTGTGATGTGGGGTGCTGTAGAGGAGGATCCCCCTGAACGGTGATGTGGGGTGATGTAGAGGAGGATCCCCCTGAACGGTGATGTGGGGTGATGTAGAGGAGGATCCCCCTGAACTGTGATGTGGGGTGCTGTAGAGGAGGATCCCCCTGAACTGTGATGTGGGGTGCTGTAGAGGAGGATCTCCCTGAACTGTGATGTGGGGTTCAGTAGAGGAGGATCCCCTTGAACTGTGATGTGGGGTGCTGTAGAGGAGGATCCCCCTGAACTGTGATGTGGGGTTCAGTAGAGGAGGATCCCCCTGAACTGTGATGTGGGGTTCAGTAGAGGAGGATGTCAGTATACTATACAAATAATAAAAGTGATAGGACAGAAGAATGTTGTAGATGGGGGTCCCACCCTCTGTTGTCCCCATTGCCCCTTCTATATTATGGTGCCCCCCCTCCCCATAGATTCCCCTCATCCCCCTTCTCTTACCCCAGCTGCTACCGGTGCGTCCCATAAATTCCCGAGTCTTGGGGTTCCACATAAACTCCTTAAACTCATCGAAGACCTTTTTCCAGGTCCTGTTCATGGTGAGAGCTGCCATCTTGCCGGACCTGTTTGTTCTGCTTCTGATGCTGGCACCGCACCTGACTTATAATCCTTTCTTGGGACACGCCCCCCTCATTAATATTCATAGTCTGCCCTCCCTCACCTGGGCGGAGGTGTTAGACTGGTATTATGGGTCACCCCCCCCCCCCCCCCACACCGCCATAGAGTCCTCTTCTCATTTATCACCTTCTGTTCTTCTCTATATCTCATGACTATCCTCCTCTCCTCCATTATATTATTATTATTATTATTATACAATGTATCCTCCTTTCCTCCATTATATTATTATACAATGTATCCTCCTCTCCTCTCCTCCATTATATTATTATACAATATATCCTCCTCTCCTCCATTATATTATTATACAATATATCCTCCTCTCCTCCATTATATTATTATTATTATTATTATACAATGTATCCTCCTCTCCTCCATTATATTATTATACAATGTATCCTCCTCTCCTCCATTATATTATTATACAATGTATCCTCCTCTCCTCCATTATATTATATTATCATTCCTTATCAGATTGTATGATGTAAGCAATGACATCACGGCTCTCTATTCCCCATCTCACCAATAGGGGGGTCTCCTACCAATCTACAGAGAGGTACCGAGATTCCCCCCCTCCCCCCCACCTGCAGCCGTCCCATAATACACCAAAATATTATTGTTTCTCCTCCGCCGGCACCACAATTGTTATGTTTTCTCTCCAAACAAACAATTTCCTCCTAAACTGTTACAATGAAACAATTCACACCGGTCCTGACCGGATCCCCCCAACCCCCATCAGTGTACAGCGCCACTGTCTACGTCAGAGCTATATACATGTATAATAATAATAGTGTGTGACTGTGGGGGAGGAGACATTAGAGTGTAAGTTCTTCTGTATAGAGACTGATGTGACTGTGGGGGAGGGGACATTAGAGTGTAAGCTCCTCTGTATTGTGACTGTGGGGGAGGGGACATTAGAGTGTAAGCTCCTCTGTACAGAGACTGATGTGACTGTGGGGGAGGGGACATTAGAGTGTAAGCTCCTCTGTATAGAGACTGAGGTGACTGTGGGGGAGGGGACATTAGAGTGTAAGCTCCTCTGTATAGAGACTGATGTGACTGTGGGGGGGGGGGGGGGGACATTAGAGTGTAAGCTCCTCTGTATAGAGACTGATGTGACTGTGGGGGAGGGGACATTAGAGTGTAAGCTCCTCTGTACAGAGACGGATGTGATTGGCTCAGTGATCTCTGTACAGCACTGCGGTATATGTCAGAGCTATATAAATGTATAATAATAGCGTGTGACTGTGGAGGAGGGGACATTAGAGTGTAAGCTCCTCTGGTTTCAGGCAGGGTGATAGGTGGGTCAGTTTCGGGGGGGCATACAATGGAGCCCAGTGAGGGGGGAGGGATTCTGGATGGATCTGGTTTATGGGGCGATAGGTTCGAATGTTTGGCTCGGTCACTCCCCGGGGGAACCGGTTGGACGACTTCTCGCTGTGTCAGGACTGGACTGGATCTTTCTGTCTTCACCACACTATTAAAATGCCTGCTGTGATGTTATCATCGCCCTGACCTAGAGAGCACAACATGTACCGTGCTATTCTTGGCTCAGGAGCTGACACTCCGATCTTAGAAAGAAAATACAATGGAAAAAAAGAACTGATCAACCTGAAAAAAAAGGAATTTTTCATTCTTGATAAAAATACATAAAAATGAATAAAGGAGCGTATCACCTTGATAGAGGTAAAAATAAAAAAAAACACAATGAAAAAAAGAACATATTTTGATAAAAAAATCAAAAATAAATGTAAGGAATGTGTAATCCTGATAAAAGTATATTTAAAAAAAGGAATTTATCACCCTGATAAAAAAAAAATGGAAATAAAAAAAATGAACATATCACCCCGATAAAAGAAAAATTCAATGGAAATCCCAGAAAGATAAAATGAAAATGGAATGCATCACTTCAATATAAATATAATAAAAAAGGAAAATACAGTGCCTAGAAAAAGTATTCATACCCCTTGAAATTAGGAGGACAGAGACCATGAGAAGCAAAAAGGTAGAAGAGACGGAGGTATGGTGGAGAGCGGGGGAGAAATCTGGGACACCCCATCTCCTCCAGCCAAGGACTCCACAGTCTCACAAACTTTCTAAGATTATTTGGGCTGATATATACCGCTCTCTCACTTCAAGCCATTGAGTTGATGGTCTCAATCCAAGTCTTGACAGTTGGGGGGGACGGGACTGTGCCTGCCATTTCTGTGTGATTAGTTTCCTCGCTTGGAACAAACATCTCAGCACTGCTACAGTAGTACCGGGCGGAACCGTATCTTCCTCCAAGCTCCCCAAATGGCAGGTCTTAGCCTCAGGTTCCAATGTAGTCCTAAAGACTTTATTTATCCTGTCAACTATCTCCACCCAATATCTAAATAGCTTTGGACACCTCCACATCATGTGGAGAAGATCTCCTGTGGCTTCACACCTGGGGCACCCGTCACCTGGTTTCCATCCCAGTTTAAACATTTTTTTGGGGGGTATAGTAGACTCTGGGAATTAGGAACAGGTAAGAAACCTTCTGCGAAGGGGAGATCGAGACCAGGGCTCCTTGTTCTAAAATCTTGTCCCATTGCTCCATAGTCATTGTCCCCAAGTCTCTCTCCCACCCTGCTTTACTCTTAAAGGGGTCCCACTCCGCTCATAATTCTAACCCCAAAGCTAGCATATAGCTTGGAGATTAAGCCTTTAGTTGAGACTGGTTGAATTATTTTTAGAAGTATCGGAACCTGGGTCCATTCAATGGTTTGAGACCTGAATTGGGCTTGAATGGCGTGCCTAATCTGGAGATATTTATAAAACGTTTTGTTTGAGGTATTAAATTCCCGTCTTAATCTGAGAATGACTTCATGAGGTTACCCTCATACAATTGAATTTAGCGACTTATACCTTGTCTTCCCCATTCCCGAGGTCTCTCTATACCCCTTATTTCGGCCAAGTTTTTATTCTGCCATATGGGGGTGTACTCAGTTACTCCGTTGTATCCCATGAGTGCCTTAGTTGCCTGCCACGCTTTGGTAACCAGTACTATGGTTGGGCATCTATGAATAAAAGAGTCGGCTTCTAATGCCTCCACTAATGTGCTGTGTGGGGCCCCCATTAGCATCATTTTGTGTTGCTGGAGTTCCCACCATCCAGGGCTCCACAGCCCGCTAGGTGTCGGAGCTGGGATGACAAAAAGTATAATCTCGGGTGGGGGATCGCCATTTCTCCTTCTTTAATTGGTAGTTGCATAGTTTGGAGGCTAATCCTAGATTGGCCCTTCCTCCAAATTAATTCCCTGTACAGGGATTCAATTCTCTTAAATCACCTCTGGCCTATCCAGGTCGCAGAGCTATGGGGTATATACAGTATCTGCGGAAGCCATATCATCCTAATTAGATTACAACGCCCCACAACAGACAGAGGGAAACGGCACCAAATGTCTTCCTTTTGCTTTAATTTCAATAGCAATGGGACTAAATTATCATTGACAGACTGGTTTATATCCCTAGTAATCCAAACACCCAGATATTTCATTTTGGCTACTACTTTCAGGAGGGGGGTTCCCGGCAATTTCTAGTTACTAAGTGGGTCACCAAGAGCCGACTTGTCCCAGTTAATGACCAGACCAGAAAGTTGTCCGACCATTTGTATCACTGCATTTAGTGAAGATTCAACATCTCCAAGAAAAAACAGGGCGTCATCTGCGAACAGCGCGATCCTGTCTTCTTCTAACTGGCACCGGAACCCCTGTATGTCTAGTCGTGATCTAGTCATAATTGCCAGGGGCTCCATTGCCAGAGCAAACGCTAGGGGAGATAGGGGGCAACCCTGTCTCGTCCCTCTCTCTAGGTCAGGGATCCTCAAACTAGGGCCCTCCAGCTGTTGCGGAACTACACATCCCATGAGGCATTGTAAAACTCTGACATTCACAGGCATGACTAGGCATGATGGGAATTGTAGTTCCTGAACAACTGGAGGGCCATAGTTTGAAGACCCCCTGATCTAGGTGAAGCACGTCTGAATATTCATTATTGATTTTAATTCTTGCTCTAGGTTCATTATAGAGTAGCTTCACCCACCTAATAAAAGAGGGACCGAACCCAAATCGCTCCAGCACCATCCATAAATAGTCCCATTGCAGGCTATCGAAGGCCTTAGCAGCATCCAAGGCCCAGATGGACCTGGGGCCTAAGTTGTCAGTTGGAATCTGCATATTTAAGAAGACTCTTCTAATGTTAGTGCTAGTTGGGATAGTTGGGATAAAACCTGAATGGTCAGAATGTATCAGCTTTTGAATACATTTGTTTAGGCGGGTTGCTAAAACTTTAGCCAAGATTTTTACATCAGTGCATAATAATGAAATTGGACAATAAGAGGAGACGTCCTGCTGATCCTTCTCCTCCTCATGTATTACAATGATCGTGGCTTCCGTCATTGAGGTAGGGAGTCTGACATTATCTGACGCCCATCCCAGTGTTTTCAGGTAATTCAGGGAGTAATACCTCACCATAACATTTATATATTTCTACCGGAAGCCCATCCTGGTGATTTTATGGTTAGGCATCCCCGGCAATGCCCGTTCCAACTCCTCTAGAGTCACTGGTGCTTCTAGATCTATTCTATCCTTCTCTGACAGGGATAGATATTCGCTGGAGGAAATCATCCGATATTGCACCCCGCCCCCCCACTCCCCTATTGGATTTATACAGAGACTTGTAATAATTGTTAAATGCATGCATTATCTCTAACGCGTCGGTAATGATCTCTCCACTTGATGGTCCTGATCGCCGAGACAGTAGAAGGGGAAGTATTAGATTTAATCAAGAGGGAGAGTGTACAACCGTCCCTCTCCCCCTCACCAAATGGCACTGCCCCTGGAATATTCGTCTATTCTCCGTCCTCCTAGTAATTGCCATTTTATAGACTTGTTGCTTATCCAACCTTTCCCTCTCTGTCTGTCAGGGGTTGGATCTTCAACATATCCCCTCTCTGCCTGGATCGCCTCGTTCTTATTGACCGCTTCCCACTCTCTCGAATTCCCCTTTGTTGGATTCCCCTTGTTGGATTAAGAGGCCTCTGAGATTGGCCTTTAAGGAGTCCCAAACCACCCCAGGCAGCGCCGTGCCTGTATTGATTTGTACAAATTCATTCAATCTAGACACCACTTCTCCAGGGTTGCCAATCAATTCCAGCCAACAAGGGCTGATTTTCCATTCCCTAGGATGAGCTTTACCCCCTGTATTTATTGTCAGCACCAACGGGGAGTGGTCCGAGACTCCTCTTGGACCATACTCTACATTTCTTACTAATGGCATTACCTCCCCGTTGCCCAGGGCCATGTCAATTCTAGAGAGAGTGAGGTAAGATCTTGAGAACGCAAGGATACTGCCTTTCTTGCGGATAACGCTCTCGCCACATGTTGCTCAGACCCAATTCCACCAAGAATTGAGATAGCCGACCCTCGCCTACCGAATTGAGTCTATTTCCCGGTGGAAACCTATCTAGACTCTTATCCAGAAACTTCATTAAAATCATCCACCGCTATTATCGGGGTTCCTGCTTTATCCAGAACAAACTCCAATAGCTTATATAGGACCTCCAGCTTAAAAAGGAGGGGGAATATAAATATTTGCCAACACAAAAAGTTTATTTTCAATAGAGCAAAGCAAAAAAATATACCGGCCCTGTTTTTTCGATACAACTCTCTCTGCAGGAAAACGCCACTCCTCTCCCAGCTAGAATACTCACCCCCCTCGAATAGGAGGAGTGGACCGAAATGGTATTGAGCCTGGAACTTCCGGATAGGGATTTGCAATACAGTTTCATTGGTTAAATGCGTTTCCTGCAAACAGAGCAGTCCGGGCCCACCACCCTCCAGTGTCGATAGGACCGTAGCCTTCTTAATTGGATCCCCCAGGCCCCCAACATTCCATGAGGTTATACTAAAATTCCTTACTTGCAAGGTAAAATAGCAAAAAATTAATTTGCACTAAAGACCTGCAGTAAACTAAATAAAAGAATAATTAACCTAAAAGGCCCACTCACACCTCTCCATCCCAAATGACCTCTCCAAACTATATATTCCTCCTCTCACTATTTGTGCCTTCTGACGTGTTAATATTTGTGATATGTGGTAATTAACCCTCCCCCAACTCCTAACACTGCCACCCACACCCTCCCTTATCCCCCCGCCCATGCCCATCGGGGCCAACCCTAAGGGCTTCACCTGTGACCTTACCATCCACTTATGTACATTCAAACCAAAAGAGTGCCCCCCCCCCTCCGCTCTCTCCATATTGGACAAACAATCTTATTTTCATGACATTTCAGTGATATTGCAATTCTAGTGATGATCAAACCAAACAAAAAAAAAGGGGGGGGGGCAGAAGGGAGAGGGGGAAAGGAGGGCCTCTGAGCCCAAAAAGGCACAATATACCTCAACCAAACCACCCCCCCCCCCACACACAATCAAAATAGTTCCATGCTCAATAGTTCCCACAAGTCCCTTCTATTCTCCTCCAGCCATTTCTCCACTTCAGGCGGTAAGTTCAAAAATAAAGTTCCACCCAAAGCTGTCACCCGCAAACATGCTGGGTACAGCAGAGCATACACAAACCTTGAACTTCTGCAGAGTTCACTTAATTGGTATAAATCCCGCTATGCGCTTCTGGAGATCTGGTGAGAAGTCCGGATCAAATGAGACTCCAAATAACCCCATTACACATAATGTCCCCCTTCTCTCTGGCTCTCTGTAATAGGATCACCTTGTCATTATAGTTAACAAGTTTCAAAAGTAGTAGCCTAGTATACTCCCCCGTCTGTTGGGTCCCAACGGGGACTCGGTGAGCTCTTTCGATCGCAAATAGTGATGTAAAAGTGGAGTCTCCAAATATTTCCCTAAACCACCCCTCAAGAAAAACTATGGGATTGGGACCCTCACTCTTCTCCGGTAAGCCTATCAGTCTCACGTTATTTCTATGGCTTCTATTTTCCATATCGTCGAGTTTAGCTGCCTGTGTAGCCATTTGTTCCTGTAGCCCCTTAATTTCTCGCTTTAGTGGATATAGGTTTATCCTCGACTGTACTTAGTACCATATTTACCACATTTTGTCATGTTACAGCTAAAAACATAAATGTATTTTATGTGATAGACCAACACAAAGGGGTTGATTTACTAAAGGAAAATAGACTGCGCACTTTGCAAAGTGCAGTTGCACTCTGCGAGAGCAGTTGCTCCAGGGCTTAGTAAATGAGGAAAAGCTCTGCTGAATTCCATCATCCAATCATATGCAAGCAAAAAGGCTGTTTTTTAAATTTTCCTTGCACGTGATTGGGTATTCTTTGCAGAGTGAAGCTTTACCTCATTTACTAAGATCTGGAGCAACTGCACTTTGCAACGTGCACAGTCTATTTGCCTTTAGTAAATCAACCCCAAAGTGGCACATAATTGTGAAGTGGAAGGAAAATGATAAATGATACAAATAAATATGTGAAAAGTGTGTGTGTGTGTGTGTGTGTGTGGGGGGGGGCATTTGTATTCAACCCCCTTTACTCTGATACCCCTAACTAAAATCTAGGGGAACCAATTGCCTTCAGAAGTCACCTAATTAGTATGCAGTGATGCAGTGTGCGGCGTATGGTCTGATCACTGACAGGCTGACCCCCCCACCCCTACAACCTCTGCAGCACTCATACGTCTATTTCCCAAAGACAACCTCTGGATATGACGCTGAGCACGTGACCTCAACTTCTTTGGTGGACCATGGCGAGGCCTGTTCTGAGTGGAACCTGTCCTGTTATACCGCTGTATGGTCTTGGCCACCGTGCTGCAGCTCAGTTTCAGGGTCTTGGCAATCTTCTTATAGCCTAGGCCATCTTTATGTAGAGCAACAATTCTTTTTTTCAGATCCTCAGAGAGTTCTTTGCCATGAGGTGCCATGTTGAACTTCCAGTGACCAGTATGAGAGAGTGAGAGCGATAACACCAAATTTAACACACCTGCTCCCCATTCACACCTGAGACCTTGTAACACTAACGAGTCACATGACACCGGGGAGGGAAAATGGCTAATTGGGCCCAATTTGGAGATTTTCACTTAGGGGTGTACTGACTTTTGTCAGATACTGTATATAGATATATATCTCTGGTATTGTAGGACCTCCCTGCTCCCCACCCTCTCTTATATTACGTAATGATGAGGATGTTCCGGGATTCTATAGATAGACGGAACATTGGCGTCACAATATATAATTATCCAAATATAATAATAGGAAGGCAGGGAAGAAGGAAACATCTATTAGATTGGGCAATGTATGAAAAGATAGAAGAAAATATTTGCAAAAATGTGACTGAGGGGTGTACTTACTTTTGTGAGATACTGTATATAGGTAGATAGATAGATATCTGGTATTGTAGGACCCCCCTGCTCCCCTCCCCCTCCTGTAATACATAATGATGAGGATGTTCCGGGGTTCTATAGATAGACGGAACATTGGCGTCACAATATATAATTATCCGGATATAATAATAGGAGGGCGGGGAAGAAGGAAACAACTATCAGATTGGGCAATGTATCTATATATAGAAGAACGTTACACTGGACTGGGGGGGGGGGGGACTCTCCGCCATCCAGAAAACACATCAGTTCTAGGAGTGACCCTCCCCTCCTATTGGTCAGAAGTCAGGACCATCTTCAGCCAATGGGCAGACACACTGATCTCTGATGGGACACACTTATGGGAATTATCCGGATCTGGAAGTCCTCCTAAAAATAGGGACCCCACAGATCTCTAAATCCACCCACAAATGACAGATCCCAGCCGGCTTCTTCACAAAGGGGGTGGGGGTGCTAAGTGACATCATTGACTGAAAATGGTCATAAACATATTTAGACATCACCGAGGATCCCCGACCCGATTGTTTACAAACATTCAGCCGCTGTCATTTGGAGGGGATGGGACTACGGAGGCTCAATGACAGATCCCTGCCTGCTGTCACCATAAAGGAGTCCATCCCCCTGTACCTGACCTGCAGGGGCCTTTCCCCAGGAATGTGTCATTTTAAAGTTTGCCTTTTGTAGACTTTTATTGGGGTGCCATGTTTGGGTTTAGTGGACTTTTATTGGGGCTCCATGTTTGGGTTTTAGTGGACCTTTACTGGGGCTCTATGTTTGGGTTTAGTGGACTTTTATTGGGGTGCCATGTTTGGGTTTAGTGGACTTTTACTGGGGCATCCATGTTTACATTTAGTGGACTTTTATTGGGGTGCCATGTTTAGGTTTAGTGGACTTTTATTGGGGTGCCATGTTTGGGTTTAGTGGAATTTTATTGGGGCTCCATGTTTGGGTTTAGTGGACTTTTACTGGGGGTCCACGTTTGGGTTTAGTGGACTTTTATTGGGGTGCCATGTTTATATTTAGTGGACTTTTATTGGGGTGCCATTTTTGGGTTTCCTGGACTTTTACTAGGGGTTCATGTTTGGGTTTAGTGAACTTTTATTGCGGTGCCATGTTTACATTTAGTGGACTTTTATTGGGGTGCCATTTTTGGGTTTAGTGGACTTTTACTGTGGGTCTATATTTGGGTTTACAGGACTTTTATTTGGGTGCCATGCTCAGGTTTTAGTGGACTTTTATTGGGGCTCCATGTTTGGGTTTAGTGAACTTTTAGTGGGGCTCCATGTTTGGGTTTAGTAAACTTTTATTGGGGTGCCATGTTTGGGTTTAGTGGAATTTTATTGGGGTTCCGTGTTTGGGTTTAGTGGACTTTTACTGGGGGGTCCATGTTTGGGTTTTGTGGACTTTTTTGGGGTGCCATGTTTGGGGTTTGTGGACTTTTATTGGGGTGCCATGTTTGGGTTTAGTTGACTTTTATTGAGGCACCATGTTTGAGTTTAGTGGACTTTTAGTGGGATGCCATGTTTGGGGTTTTCTGGACATTTATTGGGGTGCCATGTTTGTGTTTAGTGGACTTTTAGTGGGATGCCATGTGTACATTTAGTGGACTTTTATTGGGGCTCCATGCTTGGGTTTTAGTGGACCTTTACTGGTGCTCTATGTTTGGGTTTAGTTGACTTTTATTGGGGTGCCATGTTTGGGTTTAGTGGACATTTACTGAGGATCCATGTTTACATTTAGTGGATTTTTATTGGGGTGCCATGTTTGTGTTTAGTGGACTTTTATTGGGGTGCCATGTTTGGGTTTAGTGGAATTTTATTGGGGTTCCATGTTTGGGTTTAGTGGACTTTTACTGGGGGTCCACGTTTGGGTTTAGTGGACTTTTATTGGGGTGCCATGTTTGGGTTTAGTGGACTTTTACTGGGGGTCCACGTTTGGGTTTAGTGGACTTTTATTGGGGCTCCATGTTTGGGTTTTAGTGGACCTTTACTGGGGCTCTATGTTTGGGTTTAGAGGACTTTTATTGGGGTGCCATGTTTGGGTTTAGTGGACTTTTACTGGGGCATCCATGTTTACATTTAGTGGACTTTTATTGGGGTGCCATGTTTGGGTTTAGTGGACTTTTATTGGGGTGCCATGTTTGGGTTTAGTGGAATTTTATTGGGGCTCCATGTTTGGGTTTAGTGGACTTTTGCTGGGGGTCCACGTTTGGGTTTAGTGGACTTTTATTGGGGTGCCATGTTTATATTTAGTGGACTTTTATTGGGGTGCCATTTTTGGGTTTCGTGGACTTTTACTGGGGGTCCATGTTTGGGTTTAGTGGACTTTTACTAGGGGTTCATGTTTGGGTTTAGTGAACTTTTATTGCGGTGCCATGTTAACATTTAGTGGACTTTTATTGGGGTGCCATTTTTGGGTTTAGTGGACTTTTACTGTGAGTCTATATTTGGGTTTACAGGAATTTTATTTGGGTGCCATGCTTAGGTTTTAGTGGACTTTTATTGGGGCTCCATGTTTGGGTTTAGTGAACTTTTAGTGTGGCTCCATGTTTGGGTTTAGTAGACTTTTATTGGGGTGCCATGTTTGGGTTTAGTGGAATTTTATTGGGGCTCCGTGTTTGGGTTTAGTGTACTTTTACTGGGGGGTCCATGTTTGGGTTTTGTGGACTTTTTTGGGGTGCCATGTTTGGGGTTTGTGGACTTTTATTGGGGTGCCATGTATGGGTTTAGTGGACTTTTATTGAGGCACCATGTTTGGGTTTAGTGGACTTTTAGTGGGATGCCATGTTTGGGGTTTTCTGGACATGTATTGGGGTGCCATGTTTGTGTTTAGTGGACTTTTAGTGTGATGCCATGTGTACATTTAGTGGACTTTTATTGGGGCTCCATGCTTGGGTTTTAGTGGACCTTTACTGGGGCTCTATGTTTGGGTTTAGTGGACTTTTATTGGGGTGCCATGTTTGGGTTTAGTGGACATTTACTGAGGATCCATGTTTACATTTAGTGGACTTTTATTGGGGTGCCATGTTTGGGTTTAGTGGACTTTTATTGGGGTGCCATGTTTGGGTTTAGTGGAATTTTATTGGGGTTCCATGTTTGGGTTTAGTGGACTTTTACTGGGGGTCCACGTTTGGGTTTAGTGGACTTTTATTGGGGTGCCATTTTTGGGTTTAGTGGACTTTTACTGGGGGTCCATGTTTGGGTTTAGTGGACTTTTACTGGGGGTCCATGTTTGGGTTTAGTGGACTTTTATTGGGGTGCCATGTTTACATTTAGTGGACTTTTATTGGGGTGCCATTTTTGGGTTTCGTGGACTTTTACTGTGGGTCCATATTTGGGTTTACAGGACTTTTATTTGGGTGCCATGCTTAGGTTTAAGTGGACTTTTATTGGGGCCCCATGTTTGGGTTTAATGAACTTTTAGTGGGGCTCCATGTTTGGGTTTGGTAGACTTTTATTGGGGCGCCATGTTTGGGTTTAGTGGAATTTTATTGGAGCTCCGTGTTTGGGTTTGGTGGACTTTTACTGGGGGGTCCATGTTTGGGTTTAGTGGACTTTTAGTGGGGTGCCATGTTTACATTTAGCGGACTTTCATTTGGGTGCCATGCTTGGGTTTTAGTGGACCTTTACTGGGGCTCTATGTTTGGGTATAGTGGACTTTTAATGGGATGCCATGTTTGGGTTTAGTGGACTTCTACTGATGCTTCATGTTTGGGTTTTATGGATTTTTATTGGGGTGCCATGTTTGGGTTTAGTGGACTTTTATTGAGGCGCCATGTTTGGGTTTAGTGGACTTTTAGTGGGATGCCATGTTTGGGGTTTTCTGGACATTTATTGGGGTGCCATGTTTGGGTTTAGTGGACTTTTAGTGGGATGCCATGTGTACATTTAGTGGACTTTTATTGAGGCTCAATGCTTGGGTTTTAGTGGACCTTTACTGGGGCTCTATGTTTGGGTTTAGTGGACTTTTATTGGGGTGCCATGTTTGGGTTTAGTGGACTTTTACTGGGGGTCCATGTTTACATTTAGTGGACTTTAATTGGGGTTCCATGTTTGGGTTTAGTGGAATTTATTGGGGCTCCATGTTTGGGTTTAGTGGACTTTTACTGGGGGTCCACGTTTGGGATTAGTGGACTTTTATTGGGGTGCCATGTTTGTATTTAGTGGACTTTTATTGGGGTGCCATTTTGGGGTTTAGTGGACTTTTACTGTGGGTCCATATTTGGGTTTACAGGACTTTTATTTGGGTGCCATGCCTAGGTTTTAGTGGACTTTTATTGGGGTGCCATGTTTGGGGTTTAGTGGAATTTTATTGGGGCTCCATGTTTGGGTTTGGTGGACCTTTACTGGGGGGTCCATGTTTGGGTTTAGTGGACTTTTAGTGGGGTGCCATGTTTACATTTAGTGGACTTTTATTTGGGTGCCATGCTTGGGTTTTAGTGGACCTTTACTGGGGCTCTATGTTTGGGTATAGTGGACTTTTAATAGGATGCCATGTTTGGGTTTAGTGGACTTTTATTGGGGCTCCATGTTTGGGTTTTGTGGACTTTTTTGGGGTGCCATGTTTAGGGTTTGTGGACTTTTATTGGGGTGCCATGTTTGGGTTTAGTGGACTTTTAGTGGGATGCCATGTTTGGGGTTTTCTGGACATTTCTTGGGGTGCCATGTTTGGGTTTAGTGGACTTTTAGTGGGATGCCATGGGTCCGGATGATGGACGGGGCCCCATAAGATGGAGATGTGAATAGATGGGGCCCCATGTGATGGAGATTTGGATGGACGGGGCCCCATGCGATGGGGATCTTGATGGACGGGGCCCCATGTGATGGAGGTCTGGATGGATGAGGCCCCATGTGATGGAGGTCTGGATGGACGGGCCCCATGTGATGGAGGTCTGGATGGACGGGGCCCCATATAATGGAGGTCTGGATGATGGACAGGGCCCCATGTGATGGAGGTCTGGATGATGGACGGGGCCCCATGTGATGGAGGTCTGGATGATGGACGGGGCCCCATGTGATGGAGGTCTGGATGATGGACAGGCCCCATGTGATGGAGGTCTGGATGGATGGGGCCCCATGTGATGGAGGTCTGGATGGATGGGGTCCCATGTGATGAGATGGGGATGGACGGGGCCCCATGTGATGGAGGTCTGCGTCATGGATGGGGCCCCATCTGATGGAGGTCTGGATGATGGATGGGGTCCCATGTAATGGAGGTCTGGATGGACAGAACCTCACGTGATGGAGGTCTGGATGATGGACAGGGCCCCATGCAATGGAGGTCTGGATGGACAGAACCCCATGTGATGGAGGTCTGGATGATGGTCGGGGCCCCATGTGATTGAGGTCTGGATGATGGATGGGGCCCCACGTGATGGAGGTCTGGATGGACGGGGTCGCCCCATGTGATGGAGGTCTGGATGATGGTCGGGGCCCCATGTGATTGAGGTCTGGATGATGGATGGGGCCCCACGTGATGGAGGTCTGGATGGACGGGGTCGCCCCATGTGATGGAGGTCTGGATGGACGGGGCCTCATGTGATGGAGATCTGGATGATGGACGGGGAACCATGTGATGGAGATCTGGATGATGGACGGGGCCCCATGTGATGGAGGTCTGGATGATGGACGGGGAACCATGTGATGGAGATCTGGATGATGGACGGGGAACCATGTGATGGAGATCTGGGTGATGGACGGGGCCCCATGTGATGGAGGTCTGGATGATGGATGGGGCCCCACGTGATGGAGGTCTGGATGGACGGGGTCGCCCCATGTGATGGAGGTCTGGATGGACGGGGCCTCATGTGATGGAGATCTGGATGATGGACGGGGAACCATGTGATGGAGATCTGGATGATGGACGGGGCCCCATGTGATGGAGGTCTGGATGATGGACGGGGAACCATGTGATGGAGATCTGGATGATGGACGGGGAACCATGTGATGGAGATCTGGGTGATGGACGGGGCCCCATGTGATGGAGGTCTGGATGATGGATGGGGCCCCACGTGATGGAGGTCTGGATGGACGGGGTCGCCCCATGTGATGGAGGTCTGGATGATGGACGGGGCCTCATGTGATGGAGATCTGGATGATGGACGGGGAACCATGTGATGGAGATCTGGATGATGGACGGGGCCTCATGTGATGGAGATCTGGATGATGGACGGGGAACCATGTGATGGAGATCTGGATGATGGACGGGGCCTCATGTGATGGAGATCTGGATGATGGACGGGGAACCATGTGATGGAGGTCTGGATGATGGACGGGGCCTCATGTGATGGAGATCTGGATGATGGACGGGGAACCATGTGATGGAGGTCTGGATGATGGATGGGGCCCCACGTGATGGAGGTCTGGATGGACGGGGTCGCCCCATGTGATGGAGGTCTGGATGATGGACGGGGCCTCATGTGATGGAGGTCTGGATGATGGACGGGGAACCATGTGATGGAGGTCTGGATGATGGACGGGGCCTCATGTGATGGAGATCTGGATGGACGGGGCCTCATGTGATGGAGGTCTGGATGATGGACGGGGAACCATGTGATGGAGATCTGGATGATGGACGGGGAACCATGTGATGGAGGTCTGGATGATGGACGGGGCCCCATGTGATGGAGATCTGGGGGGTCAGCTCAGTTCCAGAGTGAATCTCTCTGAGTAGATATAGCTGACAGTTTGTACACTCCTCCCAGTACCAGTACATTCTCCTCTCACTGGTTTCTGCTGGTTCCCGAAGTCTCATTCTTCCCACCGGGGCCAGATCTTCCAGTCAGACTAGTGAGTGGTGGGGGCCCGGAGACTGGAGAGGACTGGCTGGAGGGAAGACAAAAGATGCTGGTAGGGAGCCGAGGATGAACTTTATCATATAGAGGAGAAAACAGAGAGGGGTCAGGAGGGAGCGACCTGCCCCCGGGGGGGGGGGCAACTAGACTGACAAGATCACAGGGAGGGGCTCAATGTATGATATATACTACAGTGTTGTACAGAGATCACTGAGTCAATCACATCAGTCTCTGTACAGAGGAGCTTACACTCTAATGTCCCCTCCCCCACAGTCACATCAGTCTCTGTACAGAGGAGCTTACACTCTAATGTCCCCTCCCCCACAGTCACATCAGTCTCTGTACAGAGGAGCTTACACTCTAATGTCCCCTCCCCCACAGTCACATCAGTCTCTGTACAGAGGAGCTTACACTCTAATGTCCCCTCCCCCCACACAGTCACATCAGTCTCTGTACAGAGGAGCTTACACTCTAATGTCCCCTCCCCCCACACAGTCACATCAGTCTCTATACAGAGGAGCTTACACTCTAATGTCCCCTCCCCCCCACAGTCACATCAGTCTCTATACAGAGGAGCTTACACTCTAATGTCCCCTCCCCCACACTCACATCAGTCTCTATACAGAGGAGCTTACACTCTAATGTCCCCTCCCCCCACAGTCACATCAGTCTCTATACAGAGGAGCTTACACTCTAATGTCCCCTCCCCCACAGTCACATCAGTCTCTGTACAGAGGAGCTTACACTCTAATGTCCCCTCCCCCACAGTCACATCAGTCTCTATACAGAGGAGCTTACACTCTAATGTCCCCTCCCCCACAGTCACATCAGTCTCTATACAGAGGAGCTTACACTCTAATGTCCCCTCCCCACAGTCACATCAGTCTCTGTACAGAGGAGCTTACACTCTAATGTCCCCTCCCCACAGTCACATCAGTCTCTATACAGAGGAGCTTACACTCTAATGTCCCCTCCCCCCACAGTCACATCAGTCTCTGTACAGAGGAGCTTACACTCTAATGTCCCCTCCCCCACAGTCACATCAGTCTCTGTACAGAGGAGCTTACACTCTAATGTCCCCTCCCCCACAGTCACATCAGTCTCTGTACAGAGGAGCTTACACTCTAATGTCCCCTCCACCCACAGTCACATCAGTCTCTATACAGAGGAGCTTACACTCTAATGTCCCCTCCCCCCACAGTCACATCAGTCTCTGTACAGAGGAGCTTACACTCTAATGTCCCCTCCCCCACAGTCACATCAGTCTCTATACAGAGGAGCTTACACTCTAATGTCCCCCTCCCCCACAGTCACATCAGTCTCTGTACAGAGGAGCTTACACTCTAATGTCCCCTCCCCCCACAGTCACATCAGTCTCTATACAGAGGAGCTTACACTCTAATGTCCCCTCCCCCACAGTCACATCAGTCTCTGTACAGAGGAGCTTACACTCTAATGTCCCCTCCCCCACAGTCACATCAGTCTCTGCACCAGAGGAGCTTACACTCTAATGTCCCCTCCCCCACAGTCACATCCAGTCTCTGTACAGAGGAGCTTACACTCTAATGTCCCCTCCCCCACAGTCACATCAGTCTCTGCACCAGAGGAGCTTACACTCTAATGTCCCCTCCCCCCACAGTCACATCAGTCTCTATACAGAGGAGCTTACACTCTAATGTCCCCTCCCCCACAGTCACATCAGTCTCTATACAGAGGAGCTTACACTCTAATGTCCCCTCCCCCACAGTCACATCAGTCTCTGTACAGAGGAGCTTACACTCTAATGTCCCCCCCCCCCCACAGTCACATCAGTCTCTGTACAGAGGAGCTTACACTCTAATGTCCCTCCCCCCACAGTCACATCAGTCTCTGTACAGAGGAGCTTACACTCTATTGTCCCCTCCCCCCACAGTCACATCAGTCTCTGTACAGAGGAGCTTACACTCTAATGTCCCCTCCCCCACAGTCACATCAGTCTCTGTACAGAGGAGCTTACACTCTAATGTCCCCTCCCCCACAGTCACATCAGTCTCTGCACCAGAGGAGCTTACACTCTAATGTCCCCTCCCCCCACAGTCACATCAGTCTCTGTACAGAGGAGCTTACACTCTAATGTCCCCTCCCCCCCACAGTCACATCAGTCTCTGTACAGAGGAGCTTACACTCTAATGTCCCCTCCCCCCACAGTCACATCAGTCTCTGTACAGAGGAGCTTACACTCTAATGTCCCCTCCCCCCACAGTCACATCAGTCTCTATACAGAGGAGCTTACACTCTAATGTCCCCTCCCCCACAGTCACATCAGTCTCTATACAGAGGAGCTTACACTCTAATGTCCCTCCACCCACAGTCACATCAGTCTCTGTACAGAGGAGCTTACACTCTAATGTCCCCTCCCCCCACAGTCACATCAGTCTCTATACAGAGGAGCTTACACTCTAATGTCCCCTCCCCCCACAGTCACATCAGTCTCTGTACAGAGGAGCTTACACTCTAATGTCCCCTCCCCCCACAGTCACATCAGTCTCTGTACAGAGGAGCTTACACTCTAATGTCCCCTCCCCCACAGTCACATCAGTCTCTGTACAGAGGAGCTTACACTCTAATGTCCCCTCCCCCACAGTCACATCAGTCTCTATACAGAGGAGCTTACACTCTAATGTCCCCTCCCCCACAGTCACCTCAGTCTCTATACAGAGGAGCTTACACTCTAATGTCCCCTCCCCCACAGTCACATCAGTCTCTGCACCAGAGGAGCTTACACTCTAATGTCCCCTCCCCCACAGTCACATCAGTCTCTGTACAGAGGAGCTTACACTCTAATGTCCCCTCCACCCACAGTCACATCAGTCTCTATACAGAGGAGCTTACACTCTAATGTCCCCTCCCCCACAGTCACCTCAGTCTCTATACAGAGGAGCTTACACTCTAATGTCCCCTCCCCCACAGTCACATCAGTCTCTGCACCAGAGGAGCTTACACTCTAATGTCCCCTCCCCCACAGTCACATCAGTCTCTGCACCAGAGGAGCTTACACTCTAATGTCCCCTCCCCCCACAGTCACATCAGTCTCTGTACAGAGGAGCTTACACTCTAATGTCCCCTCCCCCCACAGTCACATCAGTCTCTATACAGAGGAGCTTACACTCTAATGTCCCCTCCCCCCACAGTCACATCAGTCTCTATACAGAGGAGCTTACACTCTAATGTCCCCTCCCCCACAGTCACATCAGTCTCTATACAGAGGAGCTTACACTCTAATGTCCCCTCCCCCCACAGTCACATCAGTCTCTGTACAGAGGAGCTTACATTCTAATGTCCCCTCCCCCACAGTCACATCAGTCTCTATACAGAGGAGCTTACACTCTAATGTCCCCTCCCCCCACAGTCACATCAGTCTCTATACAGAGGAGCTTACACTCTAATGTCCCCTCCCCCACAGTCACATCAGTCTCTATACAGAGGAGCTTACACTCTAATGTCCCCTCCCCCCACAGTCACATCAGTCTCTATACAGAGGAGCTTACACTCTAATGTCCCCTCCCCCACAGTCACATCAGTCTCTGTACAGAGGAGCTTACACTCTAATGTCCCCTCCCCCCACAGTCACATCAGTCTCTATACAGAGGAGCTTACACTCTAATGTCCCCTCCCCCACAGTCACATCAGTCTCTGTACAGAGGAGCTTACACTCTAATGTCCCCTCCCCCCACAGTCACATCAGTCTCTATACAGAGGAGCTTACACTCTAATGTCCCCTCCCCCCACAGTCACATCAGTCTCTGTACAGAGGAGCTTACACTCTAATGTCCCCTCCCCCACAGTCACATCAGTCTCTATACAGAGGAGCTTACACTCTAATGTCCCCTCCCCCACAGTCACATCAGTCTCTATACAGAGGAGCTTACACTCTAATGTCCCCTCCCCCACAGTCACATCAGTCTCTATACAGAGGAGCTTACACTCTAATGTCCCCTCCCCCACAGTCACATCAGTCTCTATACAGAGGAGCTTACACTCTAATGTCTCCTCCCCCCACAGTCACATCAGTCTCTGTACAGAGGAGCTTACACTCTAATGTCCCCTCCCCCCACAGTCACATCAGTCTCTGTACAGAGGAGCTTACACTCTAATGTCCCCCCCCCCCACAGTCACATCAGTCTCTATACAGAGGAGCTTACACTCTAATGTCCCCTCCCTCACACAGTCTCATCAGTCTCTGTACAGAGGAGCTTACACTCTAATGTTACTCTATGTCCCCTCCCACACAGTCTCATCAGTCTCTATACAGAGGAGCTTACACTCTAATGTCCCCTCCCCCACAGTCACATCAGTCTCTATACAGAGGAGCTTACACTCTAATGTCCCCTCCCCCACAGTCACATCAGTCTCTATACAGAGGAGCTTACACTCTAATGTCCCCTCCCCCACAGTCACCTCAGTCTCTATACAGAGGAGCTTACACTCTAATGTCCCCTCCCCCACAGTCACATCAGTCTCTATACAGAGGAGCTTACACTCTAATGTCCCCTCCCCCCACAGTCACATCAGTCTCTGTACAGAGGAGCTTACACTCTAATGTCCCCTCCCCCCACAGTCACATCAGTCTCTATACAGAGGAGCTTACACTCTAATGTCCCCTCCCCCCACAGTCACATCAGTCTCTATACAGAGGAGCTTACACTCTAATGTCCCCTCCCCCCACAGTCACATCAGTCTCTATACAGAGGAGCTTACACTCTAATGTCCCCTCCCCCCACAGTCACATCAGTCTCTATACAGAGGAGCTTACACTCTAATGTCTCCTCCCCCCACAGTCACATCAGTCTCTGTACAGAGGAGCTTACACTCTAATGTCCCCTCCCCCCACAGTCACATCAGTCTCTATACAGAGGAGCTTACACTCTAATGTCCCCTCCCCCCACAGTCACATCAGTCTCTATACAGAGGAGCTTACACTCTAATGTCCCCTCCCCTCACACAGTCACATCAGTCTCTGTACAGAGGAGCTTACACTCTAATGTCCCCTCCCCTCACACAGTCTCATCAGTCTCTGTACAGAGGAGCTTACACTCTAATGTCCCCTCCCCCACAGTCACATCAGTCTCTATACAGAGGAGCTTACACTCTAATGTCCCCTCCCCCCACAGTCACATCAGTCTCTATACAGAGGAGCTTACACTCTAATGTCCCCTCCCCCCACAGTCACCTCAGTCTCTATACAGAGGAGCTTACACTCTAATGTCCCCTCCCCCACAGTCACATCAGTCTCTATACAGAGGAGCTTACACTCTAATGTCCCCTCCCCCACAGTCACCTCAGTCTCTATACAGAGGAGCTTACACTCTAATGTCCCCTCCCCCACAGTCACATCAGTCTCTATACAGAGGAGCTTACACTCTAATGTCCCCTCCCCCCACAGTCACATCAGTCTCTATACAGAGGAGCTTACACTCTAATGTCCCCTCCCTCCACAGTCACATCAGTCTCTGTACAGAGGAGCTTACACTCTAATGTCCCCTCCCCCCACAGTCACATCAGTCTCTATACAGAGGAGCTTACACTCTAATGTCCCCTCCCCCACAGTCACATCAGTCTCTATACAGAGGAGCTTACACTCTAATGTCCCCTCCCCCACAGTCACATCAGTCTCTATACAGAGGAGCTTACACTCTAATGTCCCCTCCCCCCACAGTCACATCAGTCTCTGTACAGAGGAGCTTACACTCTAATGTCCCCTCCCCCCACAGTCACATCAGTCTCTGTACAGAGGAGCTTACACTCTAATGTCCCCTTCCCCCACAGTCACATCAGTCTCTATACAGAGGAGCTTACACTCTAATGTCCCCTCCCCCACAGTCACATCAGTCTCTATACAGAGGAGCTTACACTCTAATGTCCCCTCCCCCACAGTCACATCAGTCTCTGTACAGAGGAGCTTACACTCTAATGTCCCCTCCCCCACAGTCACATCAGTCTCTATACAGAGGAGCTTACACTCTAATGTCCCCTCCCCCCACAGTCACATCAGTCTCTATACAGAGGACCTTACACTCTAATGTCCCCTCCCCCCACAGTCCACATCAGTCTCTATACAGAGGAGCTTACACTCTAATGTCCCCTCCCCCCACAGTCACATCAGTCTCTATACAGAGGAGCTTACACTCTAATGTCCCCTCCCCCACAGTCACATCAGTCTCTATACAGAGGAGCTTACACTCTAATGTCCCCTCCCCCACAGTCACATCAGTCTCTATACAGAGGAGCTTACACTCTAATGTCCCCTCCCCCACAGTCACATCAGTCTCTATACAGAGGAGCTTACACTCTAATGTCCCCCCCCCCCACAGTCACATCAGTCTCTGTACAGAGGAGCTTACACTCTAATGTCCCCTCCCCCCACAGTCACATCAGTCTCTATACAGAGGAGCTTACACTCTAATGTCCCTCCCCCCACAGTCACATCAGTCTCTATACAGAGGAGCTTACACTCTAATGTCCCCTCCCCCACAGTCACATCAGTCTCTATACAGAGGAGCTTACACTCTAATGTCCCCTCCCCCACAGTCACATCAGTCTCTGTACAGAGGAGCTTACACTCTAATGTCCCCTCCCCCCACAGTCACATCAGTCTCTGTACAGAGGAGCTTACACTCTAATGTCCCCTCCCCCCACAGTCACATCAGTCTCTATACAGAGGAGCTTACACTCTAATGTCCCCTCCCCCACAGTCACATCAGTCTCTATACAGAGGAGCTTACACTCTAATGTCCCCTCCCCCCACAGTCACATCAGTCTCTATACAGAGGAGCTTACACTCTAATGTCCCCTCCCCCACAGTCACATCAGTCTCTATACAGAGGAGCTTACACTCTAATGTCCCTCCCCCCACAGTCACATCAGTCTCTGTACAGAGGAGCTTACACTCTAATGTCCCCTCCCCCACAGTCACATCAGTCTCTATACAGAGGAGCTTACACTCTAATGTCCCCTCCCCCCACAGTCACATCAGTCTCTATACAGAGGAGCTTACACTCTAATGTCCCCTCCCCCACAGTCACATCAGTCTCTATACAGAGGAGCTTACACTCTAATGTCCCCTCCCCCCACAGTCACATCAGTCTCTATACAGAGGAGCTTACACTCTAATGTCCCCTCCCCCCACAGTCACATCAGTCTCTATACAGAGGAGCTTACACTCTAATGTCCCCTCCCCCCACAGTCACATCAGTCTCTATACAGAGGAGCTTACACTCTAATGTCCCCTCCCCCCACAGTCACATCAGTCTCTATACAGAGGAGCTTACACTCTAATGTCCCCTCCCCCACAGTCACATCAGTCTCTGTACAGAGGAGCTTACACTCTAATGTCCCCTCCCCCACAGTCACATCAGTCTCTATACAGAGGAGCTTACACTCTAATGTCCCCTCCCCCACAGTCACATCAGTCTCTGTACAGAGGAGCTTACACTCTAATGTCCCCTCCCCCCACAGTCACATCAGTCTCTATACAGAGGAGCTTACACTCTAATGTCCCCTCCCCCACAGTCACATCAGTCTCTATACAGAGGAGCTTACACTCTAATGTCCCCTCCCCCACAGTCACATCAGTCTCTATACAGAGGAGCTTACACTCTAATGTCCCCTCCCCCCACAGTCACATCAGTCTCTATACAGAGGAGCTTACACTCTAATGTCCTCCTCCCCCCACAGTCACATCAGTCTCTGTACAGAGGAGCTTACACTCTAATGTCCCCTCCCCCCACAGTCACATCAGTCTCTATACAGAGGAGCTTACACTCTAATGTCCCCTCCCCCCACAGTCCACATCAGTCTCTATACAGAGGAGCTTACACTCTAATGTCCCCTCCCCCACAGTCACATCAGTCTCTATACAGAGGAGCTTACACTCTAATGTCCCCTCCCCCACAGTCACATCAGTCTCTATACAGAGGAGCTTACACTCTAATGTCTCCTCCCCCCACAGTCACATCAGTCTCTGTACAGAGGAGCTTACACTCTAATGTCCCCTCCCCCCACAGTCACATCAGTCTCTGTACAGAGGAGCTTACACTCTAATGTCCCCCCCCCCACAGTCACATCAGTCTCTATACAGAGGAGCTTACACTCTAATGTCCCCTCCCCTCACACAGTCTCATCAGTCTCTGTACAGAGGAGCTTACACTCTAATGTCCCCTCCCCCACAGTCACATCAGTCTCTATACAGAGGAGCTTACACTCTAATGTCCCCTCCCCCACAGTCACCTCAGTCTCTATACAGAGGAGCTTACACTCTAATGTCCCCTCCCCCACAGTCACATCAGTCTCTATACAGAGGAGCTTACACTCTAATGTCCCCTCCCCCCACAGTCACATCAGTCTCTATACAGAGGAGCTTACACTCTAATGTCCCCTCCCTCCACAGTCACATCAGTCTCTGTACAGAGGAGCTTACACTCTAATGTCCCCTCCCCCCACAGTCACATCAGTCTCTATACAGAGGAGCTTACACTCTAATGTCCCCTCCCCCACAGTCACATCAGTCTCTATACAGAGGAGCTTACACTCTAATGTCCCCTCCCCCACAGTCACATCAGTCTCTATACAGAGGAGCTTACACTCTAATGTCCCCTCCCCCCACAGTCACCTCAGTCTCTATACAGAGGAGCTTACACTCTAATGTCCCCTCCCCCACAGTCACATCAGTCTCTATACAGAGGAGCTTACACTCTAATGTCCCCTCCCCCCACAGTCACATCAGTCTCTGTACAGAGGAGCTTACACTCTAATGTCCCCTCCCCCACAGTCACATCAGTCTCTGTACAGAGGAGCTTACACTCTAATGTCCCCTTCCCCCCACAGTCACATCAGTCTCTATACAGAGGAGCTTACACTCTAATGTCCCCTCCCCCCACAGTCACATCAGTCTCTATACAGAGGAGCTTACACTCTAATGTCCCCTCCCCCACAGTCACATCAGTCTCTATACAGAGGAGCTTACACTCTAATGTCCCCTCCCCCCACAGTCACATCAGTCTCTATACAGAGGAGCTTACACTCTAATGTCCCCTCCCCCCACAGTCACATCAGTCTCTATACAGAGGAGCTTACACTCTAATGTCCCCTCCCCCACAGTCACATCAGTCTCTATACAGAGGAGCTTACACTCTAATGTCCCCTCCCCCCACAGTCACATCAGTCTCTATACAGAGGAGCTTACACTCTAATGTCCCCTCCCCCACAGTCACATCAGTCTCTATACAGAGGAGCTTACACTCTAATGTCCCCCCCCCCCACAGTCACATCAGTCTCTGTACAGAGGAGCTTACACTCTAATGTCCCCTCCCCCCACAGTCACATCAGTCTCTATACAGAGGAGCTTACACTCTAATGTCCCCTCCCCCCACAGTCACATCAGTCTCTATACAGAGGAGCTTACACTCTAATGTCCCCTCCCCCCACAGTCACATCAGTCTCTATACAGAGGAGCTTACACTCTAATGTCCCCTCCCCCCACAGTCACATCAGTCTCTGTACAGAGGAGCTTACACTCTAATGTCCCCTCCCCCCACAGTCACATCAGTCTCTGTACAGAGGAGCTTACACTCTAATGTCCCCTCCCCCCACAGTCACATCAGTCTCTATACAGAGGAGCTTACACTCTAATGTCCCCTCCCCCCACAGTCACATCAGTCTCTATACAGAGGAGCTTACACTCTAATGTCCCCTCCCCCCACAGTCACATCAGTCTCTGTACAGAGGAGCTTACACTCTAATGTCCCCTCCCCCACAGTCACATCAGTCTCTATACAGAGGAGCTTACACTCTAATGTCCCCTCCCCCCACAGTCACATCAGTCTCTGTACAGAGGAGCTTACACTCTAATGTCCCCTCCCCCACAGTCACATCAGTCTCTATACAGAGGAGCTTACACTCTAATGTCCCCTCCCCCACAGTCACATCAGTCTCTGTACAGAGGAGCTTACACTCTAATGTCCCCTCCCCCACAGTCACATCAGTCTCTATACAGAGGAGCTTACACTCTAATGTCCCCTCCCCCACAGTCACATCAGTCTCTATACAGAGGAGCTTACACTCTAATGTCCCCTCCCCCACAGTCACATCAGTCTCTATACAGAGGAGCTTACACTCTAATGTCCCCTCCCCCACAGTCACATCAGTCTCTATACAGAGGAGCTTACACTCTAATGTCCCCTCCCCCCACAGTCACATCAGTCTCTATACAGAGGAGCTTACACTCTAATGTCCCCTCCCCCACAGTCACATCAGTCTCTATACAGAGGAGCTTACACTCTAATGTCCCCTCCCCCACAGTCACATCAGTCTCTGTACAGAGGAGCTTACACTCTAATGTCCCCTCCCCCCACAGTCACATCAGTCTCTGTACAGAGGAGCTTACACTCTAATGTCCCCTTCCCCACAGTCACATCAGTCTCTATACAGAGGAGCTTACACTCTAATGTCCCCTCCCCCCACAGTCACATCAGTCTCTATACAGAGGAGCTTACACTCTAATGTCCCCTCCCCCACAGTCACATCAGTCTCTATACAGAGGAGCTTACACTCTAATGTCCCCTCCCCCCACAGTCACATCAGTCTCTATACAGAGGAGCTTACACTCTAATGTCCCCTCCCCCCACAGTCACATCAGTCTCTATACAGAGGAGCTTACACTCTAATGTCCCCTCCCCCACAGTCACATCAGTCTCTATACAGGAGGAGCTTACACTCTAATGTCCCCTCCCCCACAGTCACATCAGTCTCTATACAGAGGAGCTTACACTCTAATGTCCCCTCCCCCACAGTCACATCAGTCTCTATACAGAGGAGCTTACACTCTAATGTCCCCCCCCCCCCACAGTCACATCAGTCTCTGTACAGAGGAGCTTACACTCTAATGTCCCCTCCCCCACAGTCACATCAGTCTCTATACAGAGGAGCTTACACTCTAATGTCCCCTCCCCCCACAGTCACATCAGTCTCTATACAGAGGAGCTTACACTCTAATGTCCCCTCCCCCCACAGTCACATCAGTCTCTATACAGAGGAGCTTACACTCTAATGTCCCCTCCCCCACAGTCACATCAGTCTCTGTACAGAGGAGCTTACACTCTAATGTCCCCTCCCCCCACAGTCACATCAGTCTCTGTACAGAGGAGCTTACACTCTAATGTCCCCTCCCCCCACAGTCACATCAGTCTCTATACAGAGGAGCTTACACTCTAATGTCCCCTCCCCCCACAGTCACATCAGTCTCTATACAGAGGAGCTTACACTCTAATGTCCCCTCCCCCCACAGTCACATCAGTCTCTATACAGAGGAGCTTACACTCTAATGTCCCCTCCCCCACAGTCACATCAGTCTCTATACAGAGGAGCTTACACTCTAATGTCCCCTCCCCCACAGTCACATCAGTCTCTGTACAGAGGAGCTTACACTCTAATGTCCCTCCCCCCACAGTCACATCAGTCTCTATACAGAGGAGCTTACACTCTAATGTCCCCTCCCCCCACAGTCACATCAGTCTCTGTACAGAGGAGCTTACACTCTAATGTCCCCTCCCCCCACCAGTCACATCAGTCTCTATACAGAGGAGCTTACACTCTAATGTCCCCTCCCCCCACAGTCACATCAGTCTCTGTACAGAGGAGCTTACACTCTAATGTCCCCTCCCCCACAGTCACATCAGTCTCTATACAGAGGAGCTTACACTCTAATGTCCCCTCCCCCC
>JBBDGP010005535.1:0-27995 GCA_037952835.1 Lithobates septentrionalis
CCCCCCTTCAGTCTTATATCTGACCCCCCTTCAGTCTTATATCTGACCCCCGACCCCCCTTCAGTCTTATATCTGACCCCCCTTCAGTCTTATATCTGACCCCCCTACTCCCCCTCAGTCTTATATCTGACCCCGACCCTCAGTTATATCTGACCCCCTTTTATATACCCCCTCAGTCATATATCTGACCCCCGACCCCCCTTCAGTCTTATATCTGAGCCCCCTTCAGTCTTATATCTGTCCCCCGATCCCCCTTCAGTCTTATATCTGACCCCCGACCCCCTTCAGTCTATATCTGACCCCCCTTCAGTCTTATATCTGTCCCCCGATCCCCCTTCAGTCTTAATATCTGTCCCCCGACCCCCCTTCAGTCTTATATCTGTCCCCACGACCTCCCCTTCATTCTTATATCTGTCCCCCGACCCCCCCTTCAGTCTTATATCTGACCCCCGACCCCCCTTCAGTCTTATATCTGAGCCCCCTTCAGTCTTATATCTGTCCCCCGATCCCCCCTTCAGTCTTATATCTGACCCCCGACCCCCCTTCAGTCCTTATATCTGACCCCCGACCCCCCTTCAGTCTTATATCTGTCCCCCGACCCCCCTTCAGTTTTATATCTGACCCCCTTCAGTCTTATATCTGACCCCCGATCCCCCTTCAGTCTTATATCTGACCCCCGACCCCCCTTCAGTCTTATATCTGACCCCCCTTCAGTCTTATATCTGTCCCCCGACCTCCCTTCAGTCTTATATCTGTCCCCCGACCCCCCCCTTCAGTCTATATCTGACCCCCGACCCCCCTTCAGTCTTATATCTGACCCCCCCTTCAGTCTTATATCTGACCCCCTACTCCCCCCTTCAGTCTTATATCTGACCCCCTACCCCCCTTCAGTCTTATATCTGACCCCCGACCCCCCTTCAGTTTTATATCTGACCCCCTTCAGTCTTATATATTGACCCCCGATCCCCCCTTTCAGTCTTATATCTGACCCCCGACCCCCTTCAGTCTTATATCTGACCCCCCCTTCAGTCTTATAAGACTGAAGGGGGGTCGGGGGACAGATATAAGACTGAGGGGGGTCAGATATAAAACTGAAGGGGGGTCGGGTCAGATATAAGACTGAAGGGGGTACGGGGGTCAGATATAAGAATGAAGGGGGGGTCGGGGGACAGATATAAGACTGAAGGGGGTCAGATATTAAGACTGAAGGGGGGTCGGGGTCAGATATAAGACTGAAGGGGGGTAGGGGTCAGATATAAGACTGAAGGGGGGGTCGGGGGACAGATATAAGACTGAAGGGGGTCAGATATAAGACTGAGGGGGGGTCGGGGGACAGATATGCCCCTTCAGTTTTTAATCTGACCCCCTCAGTCTTATATCTGTCCCCCGACCCCCCCTTCAGTCTTATAAGACTGAAGGGGGGTCAGATATAAGACTGAAGGGGGGTCGGGGGTCAGATATAATGACTGAAGGGGGGATCGGGGGTCAGATAATAAGACTGAAGGGGGGTCAGATATAAAACTGAAGGGGGGTCGGGGGTCAGATATAAGACTGAAGGGGGGTAGGGGTCAGATATAAGACTGAAGGGGGGAGTAGGGGGTCAGATATAAGACTGAAGGGGGGTCAGATATAAGACTGAAGGGGGTCGGGGGTCAGATATAAGACTGAAGGGGGGGTCGGGGGTCTGATATAAGACTGTCCAGCATATCTGTCTGTCCCCCGACCCCCCCTTCAGTCTTATATCTGAACCCCCGACCCCCCTTCAGTCTTATATCTGACCCCCCTTCAGTCTTATATCTGTCCCCCGACCCCCCCTTCAGTCTTATATCTGACCCCCTACCCCCCCTTCAGTCTTATATCTGACCCCCGACCCCCCTTCAGTTTTATATCTGACCCCCTCCGTCTTATATCTGACCCCCGAACCCCCCCTTCAGTCTTATATCTGAGCCCCCTTCAGTCTTATATCTGTCCCCCGATCCCCCCTTCAGTCTTATATCTGACCCCCGACCCCCCTTCAGTCTTATATCTGTCCCCCGACCCCCCTTCAGTCTTATATCTGACCCCCCTTCAGTCTTATATCTGTCCCCCGACCCCCCCTTCAGTTTTATATCTGACCCCCCTTCAGTCTTATATCTGACCCCCTACCCCCTTCAGTCTTATATCTGACCCCCTTCAGTCTTATATCTGACCCCGACCCCCCTTCAGTCTTATATCTGTCCCCCGACCCCCGTTCAGTTTTATATCTGACCCCCCTTCAGTCTTATATCTGACCCCCCTCAGTCTTATATCTGTCCCCCGACCCCCCTTCAGTTTTATATCTGACCCCCTCAGTCTTATATCTGTCCCCCTACCCCCCTTCAGTCTTATATCTAACCCCCGACCCCCTTCAGTTTTATATCTGACCCCCTCAGTCTTATATCTGTCCCCCGACCCCCCTTCAGTTTTATATCTGACCCCCCTCAGTCTTATATCTGTCCCCCTACCCCCCTTCAGTCTTATATCTAACCCCGACCCCCCTTCAGTTTTATATCTGACCCCCCTCAGTCTTATATCTGTCCCCGACCCCCCTTCAGTTTTATATCTGACCCCCCTCAGTCTTATATCTGTCCCCCTACCCCCCTTCAGTCTTATATCTAACCCCCGACCCCCCCTTCAGTCTTATATCTGACCCCGACCCCCTTCAGTCTTATATCTGACCCCGACCCCCCTTCAGTCTTATATCTGACCCCCCTTCAGTCTTATATCTGACCCGACCCCTCCTCAGTCTTATATCTGACCCCCCTCAGTCTTATATCAGACCCCGACCCCCGTTCAGTTTTATATCTGACCCCCCTCAGTCTTATATCTGACCCCCTACCCCCCTTCAGTCTTATATCTGACCCCGACCCCCCCTCAGTCTTATATCTGACCCCCGACCCCCCTTCAGTCTTATATCTGACCCGACCCCTCCTCAGTCTTATATCTGACCCCCCCTCAGTCTTATATCTGACCCCCTACCCCCCTTCAGTCTTATATCTGACCCCCGACCCCCCTTCAGTCTTATATCTGACCCCCGACCCCCCTTCAGTCTTATATCTGACCCCCGACCCCCGTTCAGTTTTATATCTGACCCCCCTCAGTCTTATATCTGACCCCCTACCCCCCTTCAGTCTTATATCAGACCCCCGACCCCCCTTCAGTCTTATATCTGACCCCCCTTCAGTCTTATATCTGACCCCCTACCCCCCTTCAGTCTTATATCTGACCCCCGACCCCCCCTTCAGTTTTATATCTGACCCCCTCAGTCTTATATCTGACCCCCGATCCCCCCTTCAGTTTTATATCTGACTCCCCTCAGTCTCATATCTGACCCCCGATCCCCCTTCAGTCTTATATCTGACCCCCCTTCAGTCTTATATCTGACCCCCTACCCCCCCTCAGTCTTATATCTGACCCCCGACCCCCCTTCAGTCTTATATCTGACCCCGACCCCTCTTCAGTCTTATATCAGACCCCCGACCCCCCCTTCAGTTTTATATCTGACCCCCCTCAGTCTTATATCTGACCCCCCTCAGTTTTATATCTGACCCCCCTCAGTCTTATATCTGACCCCCCTCAGTTTTATATCTGACCCCCGATCCCCCCTTCAGTCTTATATCTGACCCCCCTTCAGTCTTATATCTGACCCCCGACCCCCCTCAGTCTTATATCAGACCCCCGACCCCCCCTTCAGTTTTATATCTGACCCCTCTCAGTTTTATATCTGACCCCCGACCCCTCTCAGTCTTATATCAGACCCCGACCCCCCCTTCAGTTTTATATCTGACCCCCCTTCAGTCTTATATCAGACCCCCGACCCCCCCCTTCAGTTTTATATCTGACCCCCCTCAGTCTTATATCTGACCCCCCCTTTAGTCTTGCAAAGGTGCTCCTCTCCTGGACTTAAATCGCTTCCTCTGATTTCACTGCACACTCTGAGCTTCTCACAATGTGCATTAGAAGCTGCAGCAAGTCAGATAGAGCCCCGCCCCATTTCCTGGCTGGAGGACGTCCAGCATCATCTAGCCTGTTCCTCTCTTACATATACAGTATATACACAGTGGGAAAAATGCTGATTGTCTTCCCTGCAGATGGTGTAAGTTTTGCCCCCTTACATAGAAATGAAGGGTCTATAATTTTTATCATAGGTGTATTTTATATGATAGAGACAGAATATCAACCAAAAATCCAGAAAAATCACACAATACAAATGTTATAAATGGAGTTGCAGTTCAGTGAGTAAAATAAGTATTTGATCCCCTTCACAAAACATGACTTAGTAGTTGACCTTTATATGAAGAGGACAGAGACAGTCAACCCTTGGCACCGCATCCCATAGAGAAATACACAAAAGAAGGTGGAATGGGGTAAAATCACCCCAGAGACTTTGAAGGTGCTCAAATACTAAAGTAGATGGAGTAAAGGAAAAGTGTACGCAAAGTCTAACCGTACAAAAAATCTTTTATTTAATCTGTTTAATACATATTATCAAAAATTTAAAAACAAGTCTCTCGATATTAAGATCCAATTTAACAAAGGCAATGAGAAAAATAACACTTAATAGATAGCACTCGACATGTTTCGCTCATTTGTGAGCTTCATCAGGAGTTCTGGTAAATATATGGTATACAAGCCAATTAGTAAATGAAGATAAGAAAACATTTGTTGTAGATTAATGAACTCAATGAATAGCATTCACAGAATTGGATAGGTCTCCTTTGTCCAGATCTCCCACAATAATGGTCACAGAGGGGCTACATGTGAATATAGCCTGGCTTGTGTTGAATCAAAGGTGGATTGTTGGGGGCTATTAAAGCCTTGTTACAAAAATCAATGATGGAGCCACTTAAGAGTCTCCCTAAGGTGACCCTCAGTACTGACCAGTAGTTGGCAATTCATAAACAGGAGATGAAGGATAGTAAAATATAAGTATGTTGGATCAGCATGAGGAGGGTAGGGATGAGCCGAACACCTCCCGGTTCGGTTCGCACCAGAACCCGCGAACGGACCGAAAGTTCGCACGAACGTTAGAACCGCATTGACGTCTATGGGACTCGAACGTTCGAAATCAAAAGTGCTCATTTTAAAGGCTAATTTGCATGGTATTGTCCGAAAAAGTGTTTGGGGACCCGGGTCCTACCCCAGGGGACATGTATCAATGCAAAAAAAACTTTTAAAAACTGCCGTTTTTTCGGGAGCAGTGATTTTAATGATGCTTAAAGTAAAAAAAAAAAGTGAAATATTCCTTTAAATATGGTACCTGGGGGGTGTCTATAGTATGCCTGTAAAGTGGCGCGTGTTTCCCGTGTTTAGAACAGTCCCTGCACCAAATGTCATTTTTAAAGGAAAAAATCTCATTTAAAACTGCTTGCGGGTTTAATGTCATGTCGGGTCCTGGCAATATGGATGAAAATCAGTGAGACAAACGGCATGGGTACCCCCCAGTCCATTACCAGGCCCTTTGGGTCTTGTATGGATATTAAGGGTAACCCCGCACCCAAATTAAAATAAGGAAAGGCCCTATATACTCTGAACAGCAGTATACAGGCTCTGTACTCTGAACAGCAGTATACAGGCGGTGCAAACAAGACAGGGACTGTAGGTTTGTTGTTAAGTAGAATCTCTTTGTAATTTTGAACATTTTTTACGTGTTTAGCTCCAGCCAAAAAATCTTTTTTAAGCTTTTTGGAAAACATAGGGAAGGGTTATCACCCCTGTGACATTTGTTTTGCTGTCTTTCCTCCTCTTCAGAAGATTTCACCTCACTTTTTTGTCCCAATGAAAAATGTTTTTTGAAAATTTGGGTTTTTTTGTGGAACAAGGATTGGAAAGCATCAGTGGAAAGGAGAAATTGTTTTCCCATATTAACTCTTACAGGAGAGAATTTCCCTTCCTAGGGGTAGATTTCATCTCACTTCCTGTTGTCTCCTTCCGTTTGCAAGTAGGAGTCGTTTGTAAGTTAGATGTTTGAAAGTAGGGTCCTGCCCTATATACTCAGCAGAAATTTGGGCCTTAGGTGTTGTTGTGGCCACAACACTGTAAGCCCTCACAGGGCCCTGCTGTGAAATATTAGATCAAGAATTGTAATTACATGCCCCTGTTGAACAGGAGCTGAAAAATTAGGCCTTAGGCACTGGTGCTGGTGCCACAACACTGCAACCCCTCACAGACACTCTAGTTGGAATGCAGGAACGAGCCCTGCTGCAAAGCATTGCATCAAAAATTGTAATTACACTCCCCTGTTGAACAGGGGCAGAAAAATTGGGCCTTAGGCACTGGTGGTGGCGCCCAGAACCAAAAATGTTCTTACAAGCTATCAGCGTGATGATTGAGGAGGAAGAGGATAATTACTCAGGGATAGTCACTCAGCATCAGCATAGGCAGTCTTTGAAGGGATCTGAGATTTAAAAAAAAATTATTCGGTTACATCAGCATCAGGTGCTTGGTAGCTGGTGGTGATCCAAGACTGATTCATTTTTATGAAGGTCAGCCGATCGACCGAGTCGGTGGACAGACGCACCCTGTGATCGGTTACCACGCCTCCAGCAGCACTGAATGTGCGTTCCGAAAGAACGCTGGATGCAGGACAGGCCAGTAGCTCAATTGCATACTGTGCAAGCTCTGGCCAGTCATCCATCCTCAAGACCCAGTAACCCAGAGGATTTTCGGTGGGAAAGGTGTCCAAGTCTGATCTTGCCCCTAGGTATTCCTGCACCATGTAAAACAGACGCTGGCGATGGTTGCTGGAACTGATCATACCTTGGGGCTGCGGATCAAAAAATTGTCTGAACGCATCGGTCAGACGGCCACCTTCTCCACCGCTCCTTCTTTGACTGACCGAAGCCTCAGCAACACGTTGTCCAGAAACAGGAGTTTGTAACCTCCCAGTCTCTGGGAACGCGTTGCACAGACCTTTCTGCAAGGCCTCCCGAAGATGTTTCATCCTCTATTCCCTCTGCGATGGCAAGATAAGGTCCGCAACCTTACCCTTGTAACGTGGATCAAGGAGGGTTGCCAGCCAGTATTGGTCCTTCTCCTTGATACCACGAATACGAGGATCCTTACGCAGGCTTTGCAGGATCAGGGAGGCCATGCAGCGTAGGTTTGCTGAGGCATTCGGTCCGGAGTCCTCTGGGTCACTAAGGACGACAACGTCCGTAGCCACCTCCTCCCAGCCACGTACAAGTCCATGTGTTTCTTGGGACTGATCCCTTAAAGACTGCTGCTGATGCTGAGTGCCAGGCTCCACCTCCATACTGACACAATCTTCCTCCTCCTCCTCCTCGTCCTCTTCCTGTGTGATCGGCGGGCACGCAGGAACACTGTCTGGATAAAGGGGGCCTTGAGAGGTAAGGAAGTCCTCCTCTTCCTGCCTCTGTTCTGCCTCAAGTGCCCTGTCCATTATTCCACGCAGCGTGTGCTCCAACAGGTTGACAAGGGGGACAGTGTCACTGATGCATGCACTGTCACTGCTCACCATCCTCGTGGCCTCCTCAAATGGTGACAGGACAGTGCATGCATCCCTGATCATGGCCCACTGGCGTGGGGAAAAAAATACAAGGTCCCCTGACCCTGTCCTGGTGCCATAGTCGCACAGGTACTCATTGATGGCCCTCTGCTGCGTGTGCAGCCGCTGCAGCATGGCCAACGTTGAGTTCCACCTGGTGGGCATGTCACAGATTAGGCGGTTCTTGGGCAGGTTAAACTCCTTTTGGAGGTCCGTCAGCCGAGCACTGGCATTATATGACCGGCGGAAATGCACACAGACTTTCCTGGCCTGCCTCAGGACATCCTGTAAGCCCGGGTACCTGCCCAAGAACCGCTGCACCACCAAGTTAAGGACGTGAGCCAAACAGGGCACATGGGTCATTTGTCCCTGTCGGAGGGCAGAGAGGAGGTTGGTGCCATTGTCGCAAACCACCATTCCTGCCTTAAGTTGGCGTGGCGTCAACCACCTCTGAACCTGCCCCTGCAGAGCTGACAGAACCTCTGCCCCAGTGTGGCTCCTGTCCCCCAAGCACACCAGCTCAAGCACCGCATGGCATCTTTTGGCCTGCGTACTTGCGTAGCCCCTTGAACGCCTACGGAGCACCGCTGGTTCCGAGGACAAAGCACAGGAAGAGGCCATGGAGGAAGAAGAAGAGGAGGGGGTGGAATAGAGAGGTGTGTCACAATCATTAGCATTTTGGAGGCGTGGTGGCGGAACAACCTCCAACACTGCTGCACCTTGTCCTGCATCCTTCCCAGCTGCCAGCAGTCACCCAATGCGCCGTGAAACTTGGGTAACGTCCCTGTCCATGCCTGCTGGACCATGAGTCAGCGGTAATATGCACCTTACCGCTGACCGCCCTGTCCAGCGAGGCCAAGACATTGCCTTCCACATGCCCGTAGAGAGCCCGAATCACCTTCCGTGAGAAAAAGTGGCGTTTGGGTACCTGCCACTGAGGAACCGCACATTCCACAAACTCACGGAAGGGGACAGAGTCTACCAACTGAAAAGGCAGCAGTTGAAGTGCTAGCAATTTTGCCAAGCTAGCATTCAACCGCTGGGCATGTGGATGGCTGGGAGCCAACTTCTTTCGGCGGTGCAGCAGCTACATAGTTACATAGTTACATAGTAGGTGAGGTTGAAAAAAGACACAAGTCCATCAAGTCCAACCTATGTGTGTGATTATGTGTCAGTATTACATTATATATCCCTGTATGTTGCGGTCATTCAGGTGATTATTTAATAGTTTCTTGAAGCTATCAATGCTCCCCGCTGAGACCACCGCCTGTGGAAGGGAATTCCACATCCTTGCCGCTCTTACAGTAAAGAACCCTCTACGTAGTTTAAGGTTAAACCTCTTTTCTTCTAATTGTAATGAGTGGCCACAAGTCTTATTAAACTCTCTTCTGCGAAAAAGTTTTATCCCTATTGTGGGGTCACCAGTACAGTATTTGTAAATTGAAATCATATCCCCTCTCAAGCGTCTCTTCTCCAGAGAGAATAAGTTCAGAGCTCACAACCTTTCCTCATAACTAAGATCCTCCAGACCCTTTATTAGCTTTGTTGCCCTTCTTTGTAGTCGCTCCATTTCCAGTACATCCTTCCTGAGGACTGGTGCCCAGAACTGGACAGCATACTCCAGGTGCGGCCGGACCAGAGTCTTGTAGAGCGGGAGAATTATCGTTTTATCTCTTGCGTTGATCCCCCTTTTAATGCCAATATTCTGTTTGCTTTGTTAGCAGCAGCTTGGCATTGCATGTCATTGCTGAGCCTATCATCTACTAGGACCCCCAGGTCCTTTTCCATCCTAGATCCCCCCAGAGGTTCTCCCCCCAGTCTATAGATTGCATTCAGATTTTTGCCACCCAAATGCATTATTTTACATTTTTCTACATTGAACCTCATTTGCCATATAGTTGCCCCTCCCCCATTCATGTGTTCAGGTCTTTTTGCAAGATTTCCATATCCTGCGGAGAAGTTATTGCCCTGCTTAGCTTAGTATCGTCTGCAAATACAGAGATTGAACTGTTTATCCCATCCTCTAGATCGTTTATAAACAAATTAAATAGGATTGGTCCCAGCACAGAACCCTGGGGGACCCCACTACCCACCCCTGACCATTCCGAGTACTCCACATTTATCACCACCCTCTGAACTCGCCCTTGTAGCCAGTTTTCAATCCATGTGCTCAACGGACCTTATTTTGTACAGTAAACGTTTATGGGGAACTGTGTCAAATGCTTTTGCAAAATCCAGATACACCACGTCTACGGGCCTTCCTTTATCTAGATGGCAACTCACCTCCTCATAGAAGGTTAATAGATTGGTTTGGCAAGAACGATTCTTCATGAATCCATGCTGATTACTGCTAATGATATCGTTCTTATTACTAAAATCTTGTATATAGTCCCTTATCATCCCCTCCAAGAGTTTACATACTATTGATGTTAGGCTAACTGGTCTGTAATTCCCAGGGATGTATTTTGGGCCCTTTTTAAATATTTGTGCTACATTGGCTTTTCTCCAATCAGCTGGTACCATTCCAGTCAGTAGACTGTCTGTAAAAATTAGGAACAACGGTCTGGCAATCACCTGACTGAGTTCCCTAAGTACCCTCGGGTGCAAGCCATCTGGTCCCGGTGATTTATTAATGTTAAGTTTCTCAAGTCTAATTTTAATTCTGTCCTCTGTTAACCATGGAGGTGCTTCCTGTGTTGTGTCATGAGGATAAACACTGCAGTTTTGGTTACTGAAGCCCCCCGATTCACTCGTGAAGACTGAGGAGAAGAATAAATTCAATACCTTCGCCATCTCCCCATCCTTTGTAACCAGATGTCCTTCCTCATTCTTTATGGGGCCAATATGGTCTGTCCTCCCTTTTTTACTGTTTACATACTTAAAGAATTTCTTGGGATTTTTTTTGCTCTCCTCCGCTATGTGTCTTTCATGTTCTATCTTAGCCGTCCTAATTGCACCCTTACATTTCTTGTTGCATTCTTTATAAAGTCTGAATGCTGATGATGATCCCTCAACCTTGTATTTTTTGAAGGCCTTCTCCTTTGCTTTTATATGCTTTTTTACATTGGAGTTAAGCCATCCAGGATTTTTGTTCGCTCTTTTAAATTTATTACCCAATGGGATACATTGGCTAATGCCCTTATTTAATATGCTCTTAAAGCAAACCCATCTCTCCTCCGTATTCTTTGTTCCTAATATTTTATCCCAATTTATGCCTTTTAGCAAGGTTTGTAGTTTAGGGAAGTTGGCTCTTTTGAAATTCAGTGTCTTTGTGTTCCCTTTATGTTTCCTATTTGTGTGATTTATACTGAAACTAATTGACCTGTGATCGCTGTTACCTAAATTGCCCCGTATTTCCACATCCGTGATCAGGTCTGTATTGTTGGTAATCAGTAGATCTAGTAATGTTTTATTTCTAGTTGGTGCGTCTACCATCTGACCCATAAAATTGTCCTGCAAGACATTAAGGAACTGGCGAGCCTTAAATGAATGCGCGTTTCCCTCCGCCCAGTCTATGTCTGGATAATTAAAATCCCCCATTATGATAACACTTCCCATCCTTGCTGCTAATCCAATTTGTGATAGGAGATCCGTCTCCACTTCCTCCCTCAGGTTAGGGGGCCTATAGCATACTCCCAGTATTATTTTCCCCTTAGCTTCATCCCTTTGGAGCTCTACCCATAAAGATTCCACCTCCTCTCTAGCTCCCTCAGTGATGTCATCTCTCACATTCACTTGTACATTATTCTTGATATATAGGCATACCCCTCCCCCTTTTTTACCCTCCCTATCCTTGCGGTATAGGGTATACCCTTGAATGTTTGCCAGCCAATCATGAGAGCTGTTGAACCAGGTCTCTGAAATTCCCACAAAATCCAAATCCTCCTTGTACAACAGTATCTCTAGTTCACCCATCTTGTCTGCCATGCTCCTGGCATTGGTGAACATGCCACATAGTTTAGACCGGTCGCATATTGTCCTCGTATTGGGTGTTTCGAGATTGCAACTAGGACTTGTTACTATACTCACCTTGTGTTTTTGTGCTTTGGTTAACCTACCACTAATGCCCCCAATACTACCCTCTGGAATATCTTCCGCGCTGACTATCACTGTCTCTGGACCCTCCCCCCCATCGCCTAGTTTAAAAACCCCTCTAACTTTTTGGCCATCTTCATTCCCAGCAGATCTGCACCCTCCTCATTTAGGTGCAGTCCGTCCCTTCTATAGTACCGGTTACCGACTGAGAAGTCGGCCCAGTCCTCCAGGAACCCAAACCCCTCCTTACTACACCAGCTCTTCAGCCACTTGTTTACTTCCCTAATCTCCCTCTGCCTCTCTGGTGTGGCTCGATGTACCAGTAGTATTCCTGAGAACACTACCTTGGAGGTCCTTTTCCTCAATTTAGCACCTAAGTCCCTAAAATCGTTCTTTAGGACACTCCATCTGCCTCTGACTTATGTCATTGGTGCCAACGTGCACCATGACAGCCGGGTCTTCCCCAGCCCCTCCCAGTAATCTGTCCACAAGATCCGTGATGTGCCGAACCCGAGCGCCCGGTAGACAACATACTGTTTGGCGCTTCAGGTCTTGGTTACAGATTGCCCTCTCTGTCCTTCTAAGAATTGAGTCCCCTACCACCAGAATTTGTCTTTCCTTTCCCTTTGCTGCCCCCCCACTCTCACTGGAGGAGTTCTTCCCCTGGCAGCTAGGAGAGTCCCTCAACTCCAGCAGTGCTGGTCCCTGACTGGTTACACCAATGTCACTCAATGGAGCGTACTTATTGGGATGCTCCAGTCCTGGATCGGCCTCTCTGGCACTTCCCCCTCTACCCCTCCTGACTGTCACCCCTCTACTCTTTGCTAGTGCCTGCACCTCTTTGTCTCCACCCCCCTCTGTGCTGGCCCCTGCCGGCACCTCTTTGTCTCCACCCTCCTCTGTGCTGGCCCCTGCCGGCACCTGCCGTGTACGTTCCTGGCTCACCTTTAGTATGAAGGGACTTCTCAGTGCTGACAGTTGCTTCCCCAGATTCAGAACCTGGGCTTCCAGGGAAACAATGTGCTTACATTTTGCACAGCAGTATTCGCCCTCGATCGGATGATCAAGGAATGCATACATGCCGCAAGATGTACAAAGAGTCGCCTCTCCACACCCGCCGGGCATCGTACCTATTAAATATAGTGAGGATTTGGGGATTTGGGGAAATTTGCCTGGTACAATCTGACGTCGGTGTACCAAAAGCAGATTGCCCACAAGTACTTGGCTGTGACACACCTAATTCTACACCTTCATTCCTCTCACTGCAGGTCTCAGAGAGGACTGAAGGTCTAGTGGGGTTGGAAATCTCAGCTGATGAGGAGCAAGGAGAGATCCTCTTTGTTCTTTGGTGTGGGTCTTTTAGATACGCTTGCCAACGAACTGCATGGCAGGTCAACATATGTCTGGTCAAGCATGTGGTACCCAAGTGGGAGATGTTTTGGCCACGAGAGATACGCTTGAGACATATGTTGCAAATAGCAGCGGTGCGATCTGATGCACTCGTCTCAAAAAAGGCCCACACCAAAGAACTTTTTGAATAACGCGCAGAGACTGCAGCGCCCTGCACATGTGGAGCTTTGGGGTGTGATGCAGTCAATGTGCTGCCCTTAGGCTGGCCCCTGGAGGGCATCCTGCCTCGTTGGTGATGTGCCGCCTCCTCCTCCTCCTCCTCCTCTCTCCTATCAGGCACCCACGTTGAGTCAGTGACCTCATCATCCCCTCCCTCCTCATCACTGGAGCAAACCTGGCAGTATGCTGCAGCAGGGGGAGCATGACTGTCAGATTGCTGTCCTTCTTGGGCACCCCCTCTGTCCGTGCTCATGTTACTGCCTTCATCGAGCTCAGTATCATCATCAGAGCCTTCCAAACGCTGGGCATCCTCCTGGAGCATGTACCCAACACTGTGGTCAAACAGTTCGAGGGAATCCTCAGGAGGACATGGTGGAGCTAGGGAAGGAGTCACTGATGACATTGAGCTGAGGGAAGAGGCCACTGCTTTGCCAGACAAAGCACCCTGGGCATGGGTGAGAGAGGATGAGGAGGATGAGGACGGCTTGGTCATCCACTCGACCAAGTCTTCCGCATGTTGCGGCTCAACACGGCCAGCTGCCGAAAAAAAGGCCAAGCGTGTCCCATGGCCACGTGCTGATGAGGATGCACCGTCTCCACGACCAGCACTAGACACAGAGCCTGCTTGCCCTCTCTTATTGGCTTGTGACTGCCTCTCCTTGTTGGCCTTCCAGACATACTGATGGCCTGTAGCTGCACTAAGCTAGGGTGACCAGACATCCCCAGTTTCTGGGGACAGTCCCCGGATTGAAGACACTGTCCCTGGACCAAGTCTGTCCCCAGTTTTGTCCCCAGATTGGATTTGAACAGGGGCTGGGGCAATTTCAAAGACAGCCCGTGCAGAATAAAAAGAAAAAATATGAATTGCACCCCCCCCTCCTCTGCCGCTCCTACTAGCTTATGGGGGTTTATTTTTTTTCCATTATCTATGCCCCTTTCTGATGATCATGTGCTGGTCGGCTCGGAGGGACTATTTCTTCAGTTTCAGGCGCATGCCCATACAGCTCCACTCGCATGTTCTTCTGCCTTGACTCAAGTCCCGGCCAGCCGCCTGCCTGCTTATCTCCTTGCCTTCCCTGTTGGAGTGATCGTCCTCTGCTCCCCACCCAGTAGTAGCTGGGGCCCGAAGAATAAAGCCACATACACACTATCAGATTTTCTGCTGATTTTTGTCTTCAGATTTACCAAAACCATGTAGTGCAAGGGCCTGCCTGATTGCATACAAATTGAAACTCCTAAGGTTTGACCCCATATTATATGGTTTTGGTAAATCTGAAGGAAAAAATCAGCAGAAAATCTGATAGTGTGTATGGGGCTTTAGACTTGACAGGCTGTGAGGCAGGGCAAAGAGTTGTCGATTGCTGCCATTACTAGTAAAAAAAAAAAAAATATGTCCCCGGATTTCATTTTAAAAATCTGGTCACCTTACACTAAGCTGGGATATATATATATATATATATATATGTACTGATACTGCAGCTAGCAAAATCAACTGCCTGCCTGTAGCATGAGAACATCACCAACCTTCTACAGGTAGCTTTAGCTGAACACTGTGAGGTGGACGCACCCCACTAACTTGTAGGTTTAGCTGAACACTGTGAGCAGGACGCACCCCACTAACTGTAAATAGTCTAGCTGCCTGACTGTGGTACTAATAGGATCAAAAGACCACCAGTAATTTTCTTCAGGTAGCTTTATATACTGTAACCAGACAAGCCTGCCTGTCAGTAGGAAGATAACAGGAACGGATCTAGCTGAACACTGTGAGCAGGACGTACTGCACTAATGTAAATAGCAGGAACGGATCTAGCTGAACACTGTGAGCAGGACGCACTGCACTAAATGTAAATAGTCTAGAAGATAACAGGAACGGATCTAGCTAAACTGAATACAGTGTATATATATATATACAACACCTGGGATGCATATATATACACAATACACTGTAAGTGCAGCTAACTGACTGACTGTTCTGCCTAATCTATCTAACTCAAATCAAATGACACTGTCTCTCTCTCTCTCTATCTCTCAGCACACCGGAACACACACTACACAGGGCCGCCGTGCAGGCAGCCTTATATAGTGTGGGGCGTGTACTAAATCCCCTGAGCCATAATTGGCCAAAGCCACCCTGGCTTTGGCCAATTACAGCTCTCTCTACCGACGGCGCTGTGATTGGCCAAGCATGCGGGTCATAGTGTATGCTTGGCCAATCATCAGCCAGCAATGCACTGCGATGCCACAGTGAATTATGGGCCGTGACGCGCCACACGAATTTGGCGCGAACAACCCATAACGTTCGGAATTCGGCAAACGACCGAACAGCCGATGTTCGAGTCGAACACGAAGCTCATCCCTAGTGAAGGGGAGAGAGAGACACAGCCCCCCCTTTCCACAGAGAGGCCACAGACAGAGCCCTGTCTCTCTCTCCCCTTCACTGTATGCCGTCCTCATGCTGATCCAACATACTTATATTTTACTATCCTTCATCTCCTGTTTATGAATTGCCAACTACTGGTCAGTACTGAGGGTCACCTTAGGGAGACTCTTAAGTGGCTCCATCATTGATTTTTGTAACAAGGCTTTAATAGCCCCCAACAATCCACCTTTGATTCAACACAAGCCAGGCTATATTCACATGTAGCCCCTCTGTGACCATTATTGTGGGAGATCTGGACAAAGGAGACCTATCCAATTCTGTGAATGCTATTCATTGAGTTCATTAATCTACAACAAATGTTTTCTTATCTTCATTTACTAATTGGCTTGTATACCATATATTTACCAGAACTCCTGATGAAGCTCACAAATGAGCGAAACATGTCGAGTGCTATATATTAAGTGTTATTTTTCTCATTGCCTTTGTTTAAGTTGGATCTTAATATCGAGAGACTTGTTTTTAAATTTTTGATAATATGTATTAAACAGATTAAATAAAAGATTTTTTGTACGGTTAGACTTTGCGTACACTTTTCCTTTACTCCATCTACTTTAGTATTTGAGCACCTTCAAAGTCTCTGGGGTGATTTTACCCCATTCCACCTTCTTTTGTGTATGACTTAGTAGTTGGTGGAGAAACCCTTGTTGGGGATCACAGAGGTCAGACGTTTCTTGTAGGTGGTGATCAGTTTCCACACATCTCAGGAGGGATTTTCTCTTCTTTACAGATCTTCTCTAAATCCTGAAGGTTTCTTGGCCACTCGAAGTTTCATCTCCTCCATACATTTTCTATAGGATTAAGGTCTGGAGACTGGATGGGCCACTCCATGACCTTCATGTGCTTCTTCTTGAGCCTCTCCTTTGTTGCCTTGGCGATATGTTTTGGGTGATTGTCATGCTGGAAGACCCGTCCATGACCCATCTTCAGTGTTCTGGATGAGGGAAGAAGGTTCTCCTCCAAGATCTTACAATACATGGCCCCGCCCATTGGGCCCTCAATGCGGCAAAGTCGGTCTGAACCTTTATCAGAGAAACACCCCAAATCATCATGTTTCCACCTCCGTGTGACTGTAGGGATGGGGTGTGACTGTAGGGATGATGTGACTGTAGGGATGATGTGTGACTGTAGGGATGATGATGTGACTGTAGGGATGATGTGACTGTAGGGATGATGTGTGACTGTAGGGATGATGTGTGACTGTAGGGATGATGTGACTGTAGGGATGGTGTGTGACTGTAGGGATGATGTGTGACTGTAGGGATGGTGTGTGACTGTAGGGATGATGTGTGACTGTAGGGATGATGTGTGACTGTAGGGATGATGTGACTGTAGGGATGGTGTGTGACTGTAGGGATGATGTGACTGTAGGGATGATGTGTGACTGTAGGGATGATGTGACTGTAGGGATGATGATGTGACTGTAGGGATGATGTGACTGTAGGGATGGTGTGTGACTGTAGGGATGATGTGACTGTAGGGATGATGTGTGACTGTAGGGATGATGTGACTGTAGGGATGATGTGACTGTAGGGATGATGTGTGACTGTAGGGATGATGTGACTGTAGGGATGGTGTGTGACTGTAGGGATGATGTGTGACTGTAGGGATGATGTGTGACTGTAGGGATGATGTGACTGTAGGGATGATGTGACTGTAGGGATGATGTGACTGTAGGGATGATGTGACTGTAGGGATGATGTGTGACTGTAGGGATGATGTGTGACTGTAGGGATGATGTGACTGTAGGGATGATGTGTGACTGTAGGGATGATGTGTGACTGTAGGGATGATGTGACTGTAGGGATGGTGTGTGACTGTAGGGATGATGTGACTGTAGGGATGATGTGTGACTGTAGGGATGATGTGTGACTGTAGGGATGGTGTGTGACTGTAGGGATGGTGTGTGACTGTAGGGATGATGTGTGACTGTAGGGATGGTGTGTGACTGTAGGGATGATGTGACTGTAGGGATGATGATGTGACTGTAGGGATGATGTGACTGTAGGGATGGTGTGTGACTGTAGGGATGATGTGACTCTAGGGATGATGTGTGACTGTAGGGATGATGTGACTGTAGGGATGATGTGACTGTAGGGATGATGTGTGACTGTAGGGATGATGTGACTGTAGGGATGGTGTGTGACTGTAGGGATGGTGTGTGACTGTAGGGATGATGTGTGACTGTAGGGATGATGTGTGACTGTAGGGATGATGTGTGACTGTAGGGATGATGATGTGACTGTAGGGATGATGTGACTGTAGGGATGATGTGACTGTAGGGATGGTGTGTGACTGTAGGGATGATGTGACTGTAGGGATGATGTGTGACTGTAGGGATGATGTGACTGTAGGGATGATGTGTGACTGTAGGGATGATGATGTGACTGTAGGGATGGTGTGACTGTAGGGATGATGTGTGACTGTAGGGATGATGTGTGACTGTAGGGATGATGTGTGACTGTAGGGATGATGTGTGACTGTAGGGATGATGATGTGACTGTAGGGATGATGTGTGACTGTAGGGATGATGTGACTGTAGGGATGATGTGACTGTAGGGATGGTGTGTGACTGTAGGGATGATGTGTGACTGTAGGGATGATGTGTGACTGTAGGGATGATGTGTGACTGTAGGGATGATGTGACTGTAGGGATGATGTGTGACTGTAGGGATGATGTGTGACTGTAGGGATGATGTGACTGTAGGGATGATGTGTGACTGTAGGGATGATGTGACTGTAGGGATGATGTGTGACTGTAGGGATGATGATGTGACTGTAAGGATGATGTGTGACTGTAGGGATGATGTGACTGTAGGGATGATGTGACTGTAGGGATGGTGTGTGACTGTAGGGATGATGTGTGACTGTAGGGATGATGTGTGACTGTAGGGATGATGTGTGACTGTAGGGATGGTGTGTGACTGTAGGGATGATGTGTGACTGTAGGGATGATGTGTGACTGTAGGGATGATGTGACTGTAGGGATGATGTGACTGTAGGGATGATGTGTGACTGTAGGGATGATGATGTGACTGTAGGGATGATGTGACTGTAGGGATGATGTGTGACTGTAGGGATGATGTGACTGTAGGGATGATGTGACTGTAGGGATGATGTGTGACTGTAGGGATGATGTGACTGTAGGGATGATGTGTGACTGTAGGGATGATGTGTGACTGTAGGGATGGTGTGTGACTGTAGGGATGATGTGACTGTAGGGATGATGTGACTGTAGGGATGATGTGTGACTGTAGGGATGATGTGTGACTGTAGGGATGATGTGTGACTGTAGGGATGGTGTGTGACTGTAGGGATGATGTGTGACTGTAGGGATGGTGTGTGACTGTAGGGATGATGTGTGACTGTAGGGATGATGTGTGACTGTAGGGATGATGTGACTGTAGGGATGATGTGACTGTAGGGATGATGTGTGACTGTAGGGATGGTGTGTGACTGTAGGGATGGGGTGTGACTGTAGGGATGGTGTGTGACTGTAGGGATGGTGTGTGACTGTAGGGATGATGTGTGACTGTAGGGATGATGTGTGACTGTAGGGATGATGTGACTGTAGGGATGATGTGACTGTAGGGATGATGTGACTGTAGGGATGATGTGACTGTAGGGATGATGTGACTGTAGGGATGATGTGTGACTGTAGGGATGATGTGTGACTGTAGGGATGGTGTGTGACTGTAGGGATGATGTGACTGTAGGGATGGGGTGTGACTGTAGGGATGATGTGTGACTGTAGGGATGATGTGACTGTAGGGATGATGTGTGACTGTAGGGATGATGTGTGACTGTAGGGATGATGTGACTGTAGGGATGGGGTGTGACTGTAGGGATGATGTGTGACTGTAGGGATGATGTGACTGTAGGGATGATATGTGACTGTAGGGATGATGTGTGACTGTAGGGATGATGTGACTGTAGGGATGATGTGACTGTAGGGATGATGTGTGACTGTAGGGATGATGTGACTGTAGGGATGATGTGACTGTAGGGATGATGTGTGACTGTAGGGATGATGTGTGACTGTAGGGATGGGGTGTGACTGTAGGGATGATGTGACTGTAGGGATGATGTGACTGTAGGGATGATGTGACTGTAGGGATGATGTGTGACTGTAGGGATGATGTGACTGTAGGGATGGTGTTCTTAGGGTCATAGTCAGCATTTTTCTTCCTCCAAACACGGTGAGTTGAGTTGATGCCAAAGATCTGAATTTTGGTCTCCTCTGACCACAGAACTTTCTCCTTCTCTGAATCATTAGATGCTGATTGGTGGACTTCAGACGTTCCTCTCCATGTGTCTTCCTGAGGAGGGTCTTGCGGGGGCTGCAGGATTTCAATCCATGGTGGTGTGTTGTGTTACCAATGGTTTGTTTGGTGACTGTGGTCCCAACTGCCTTGAGATCCTTCACAAGCTCCTCCCATGTAGTTCTGGGCGGATCCCTCACTTTTCTCATGACCATCCTCACCCCATGAGGAGAAATCTTCCATGGAGCTCCAGACTGAGGACAATTGATGGTTATTTTGTATTTCCTCCAATCGCTCCAACACTTGTCTCCTCCTCACCAAGCTTCTTGCTGATGGTCTTGTAGCCCATTCCAGCCTTGTGCAGGTCTCCAATCTTCTCCCCCGACGTCCTCTGACAGATCTTTGCTCTTCCCCATGATGGTGAGGATTGGATGGAAGAGATTCTGTGGACAGGTGTCTTTTATACACATAACGAGTTGTCGTTAGGAGAACCTTCTTCCATTGACAGGACTAATCTGGTGTACCACATGAGCCCCTACTGTAGTGTCTGTGTATACTCCATATATACTCCCCATATATACTATATACACCCTCTATATACTCCATATATACCCCCATATATACTATATACACTCTCTATATACTCCATATATACCCCCCATATATACTATATACACTCTCTATATACTCCATATATACCCCCATATATACTATATACACCCTCTATATACTCCATATATACCCCCATATATACTATATACACTCTCTATATACTCCATATATACCCCCCATATATACTATATACACTCTCTATATACTCCATATATACCCCCCATATATACTATATACACCCTCTATATACTCCATATATACCCCCATATATACTATATACACTCTCTATATACTCCATATATACCCCCATATATACTATATACACCCTCTATATACTCCATATATACCCCCATATATACTATATAAACTCTCTATATACTCCATATATACCCCCCATATATACTCCATATATACCCCCCATATATACTATATACACTCCTATATACTCCATATATACCCCCATATATACTATATACACCCTCTATATACTCCATATATACCCCCCATATATACTATATACACTCTCTATATACTCCATATATACCCCCATATATACTATATACACTCTCTATATACTCCATATATACTATATACACTCTCTATATACTCCATATATACACCACATATATACTATATACACTCTCTATATACTCCATATATACTATATACACTCTCTATATACTCATATATACTATTTACACTCTCTATATACTCCATATTATACTATATACACTCTCTATATACTCCATATATATACTATATACACTCTCTATATACTCCATATATACCCCCCATATATACTATATACACTCTCTATATACTCCATATATACACCCTCTATATACTCCATATATACCCCCATATATACTATATACACCCTCTATATACTCCATATATACCCCCATATATACTATATACACTCTCTATATACTCCATATATACCCCCCATATATACTATATACACTCTCTATATACTCCATATATACCCCCCATATATACTCCATATATACCCCCCATATATACTATATACACTCTCTATATACTCCATATATACCCCCATATATACTATATATACTCCATATATACCCCCATATATACACCCTCTATATACTCCATATATACCCCCATATATACTATATACACTCTCTATATACTCCATATAACCCCCATATATACTATATACACTCTCTATATACTCCATATATACTATATACACTCTCTATATACTCCATATATACCCCCATATATACTATATACACTCTCTATATACTCCATATATACCCCCATATATACTATATACACTCTCTATATACTCCATATATACCCCCATATATACTATATACACTCTCTATATACTCCATATATACCCCCCATATATACTATATACACCTCCATATACTCCATATATACCCCCCATATATACTATATACACTCTCTATATACTCCATATATACACCCATATATACTATATACACTCTCTATATACTCCATATATACTATATACACTCTCTATATACTCCATATATACTATTTACACTCTCTATATACTCCATATTATACTATATACACTCTCTATATACTCCATATATATACTATATACACTCTCTATATACTCCATATATACCCCCATATATACTATATACACTCTCTATTTACTCCATATATACCCCCATATATACTATATACACTCCATATATACTCCATATATACTATATACACTCTCTATATACTCCATATATACCCCCATATATACTATATACACTCTCTATATACTCCATATATACCCCCATATATACTATATACACTCTCTATATACCCCCCATATATACTATATACACTCTCTATATACTCCATATATACTATATACACTCTATATATACTCCATATATACCCCCATATATACTCCATATATACTATATACACTCTCTATATACTCCATATATACTATATACACTCTCTATATACTCCATATATACTATATACACTCTCTATATACTCCATATATACCCCCATATATACTATATACACTCTCTATATACTCCATATATACCCCCATATATACTATATACACTCTCTATATACTCCATATATACCCCCCATATATACTATATACACTCTCTATATACCCCCCATATATACTATATACACTCTCTATATACTCCATACATACTATATACACTCTCTATATACTCCATATATACCCCCCATATATACTATATACACTCTCTATATACTCCATATATACTATATACACTCTCTATATACTCCATATATACTATATACACTCTCTATATACTCCATATATACCCCCCATATATACTATATACACCTCTATATACTCCATATATACTATATACACTCTCTATATACTCCATATATACTATATACACTCTCTATTTACTCCATATATACCCCCATATATACTATATACACTCTCTATATACTCCATATATACCCCCATATATACTATATACACTCTCTATATACTCCATATATCCCCCCCATATATACTATATACACTCTCTATATACCCCCCATATATACTATATACACTCTCTATATACTCCATATATACTATATACACTCTCTATATACTCCATATATACCCCCCATATATACTATATACACTCTCTATATACTCCATATATACTATATACACTCTCTATATACTCCATATATACCCCCCATATATACTATATACACTCTCTATATACTCCATATATACCCCCCATATATACTATATACACTCTCTATATACCCCCCATATATACTATATACACTCTCTATATACTCCATACATACTATATACACTCTCTATATACTCCATATATACCCCCCATATATACTATATACACTCTCTATATACTCCATATATACTATATACACTCTCTATATACTCCATATATACTATATACACTCTCTATATACTCCATATATACTATATACACTCTCTATATACTCCATATATACCCCCATATATACTATATACACTCTCTATATACTCCATATATACCCCCATATATACTATATACACTCTCTATATACTCCATATATACCCCCATATATACTATATACACTCTCTATATACCCCCCATATATACTATATACACTCTCTATATACTCCATATATACTATATACACTCTCTACTCCATATATACCCCCCATATATACTATATACACTCTCTATATACTCCATATATACTATATACACTCTCTATATACTCCATATATACCCCCCATATATACTATATACACCGTCTATATATTCCATATATACTATATACACTCTCTATATACTCCATATATACTATATACACTCTCTATATACTCCATATATACCCCCATATATACTATATACACTCTCTATATACTCCATATATACTATATACACTCTCTATTTACTCCATATATACCCCCATATATACTATATACACTCTCTATATACTCCATATATACCCCCATATATACTATATACACTCTCTATATACTCCATATATACCCCACATATATACTATATACACTCTCATACTATATACCCCCATATATACTATATACACTCTCTATATACTCCATATATACTATATACACTCTCTATATACTCCATATATACCCCCCATATATACTATATACACTCTCTATATACTCCATATATACTATATACACTCTCTATATACTCCATATATACCCCCCATATATACTATATACACTCTCTATATACTCCATATATACCCCCATATATACTATATACACCCTCTATATACTCCATATATACCCCCCATATATACTATATACACTCTCTATATACCCCCATATATACTATATACACTCTATATACTCCATATATACCCCCCATATATACTATATACACTCTCTATATACTCCATATATACCCCCCATATATACTATATACACCCTCTATATACTCCATATATACCCCCCATATATACTATATACACTCTCTATATACCCCCATATATACTATATACACTCTCTATATACTCCATATATACCCCCATATATACTATATACACTCTCTATATTCTCCATATATACCCCCCATATATACTATATACACTCTCTATATACTCCATATATACTATATACACTCTCTATATACTCCATATATACCCCCCATATATACTATATACACTCTCTATATACTCCATATATACTATATACACTCTCTATATACTCCATATATACCCCCCATATATACTATATACACTATATACTCCATATATACCCCCCATATATACTATATACACTCTCTATATACCCCCCATATATACTATATACACTCTCTATATACTCCATATATACTATATACACTCTCTATATACTCCATATATACCCCCCATATATACTATATACACTCTCTATATACTCCATATATACCCCCCATATATACTATATACACCCTCTATTTACTCCATATATACCCCCATATATACTATATACACTCTCTATATACTCCATATATACTATATACACTCTCTATATACTCCATATATACTATATACACCCTCTATATACTCCATATATACCCCCCATATATACTATATACACTCTCTATATACTCCATATATACTATATTCACTCTCTATATACTCCATATATACCCCCCATATATATTATATACACTCTCTATATACTCCATATATACCCCCATATATACTATATACACTCTCTATATACTCCATATATACTATATACACTCTCTATATACTCCATATATACCCCCCATATATACTATATACACTCTCTATATACTCCATATATACCCCCCATATATACTATATACACTCCATATATACCCCCCATATATACTATATACACTCTCTATATACTCCATATATACTATATACACTCTCTATATACTCCATATATACCCCCTATATACTATATACACCCTCTATATACTCCATATATACCCCCCATATATACTATATACACTCTCTATATACTCCATATATACCCCCATATATACTATATACACTCTCTATATACTCCATATATACCCCCCATATATACTATATACACTCTCTATATACCCCCATATATACTATATACACTCTCTATATACTCCATATATACTATATACACTCTCTATATACTCCATATATACCCCCCATATATACTATATACACTCTCTATATACTCCATATATACTATATACACTCTCTATATACTCCATATATACCCCCCATATATACTATATACACTCTCTATATACTCCATATATACTATATACACTCTCTATATACTCCATATATACCCCCCATATATACTATATACACTCTCTATATACTCCATATATACTATATTCACTCTCTATATACTCCATATATACTATATACACCCTCTATATACTCCATATATACCCCCCATATATACTATATACACTCTCTATATACTCCATATATACTATATACACTCTCTATATACTCCATATATACCCCCATATATACTATATACACTCTCTATATACTCCATATATACTATATACACTCTATATACTCCATATATACCCCCATATATACTATATACACTCTCTATATACTCCATATATACTATATACACTCTCTATATACTCCATATATACCCCCCATATATACTATATACACTCTCTATATACTCCATATATACTATATACACTCTCTATATACTCCATATATACCCCCATATATACTATATACACTCTCTATATACTCCATATATACTATATACACTCTCTATATACTCCATATATACTATATACACCCTCTATATACTCCATATATACCCCCCATATATATTATATACACTCCATATATACCCCCATATATACTATATACACTCTCTATATACTCCATATATACTATATACACTCTCTATATACTCCATATATACCCCCCATATATACTATATACACTCTCTATATACTCCATATATACTATATACACCCTCTATATACTCCATATATACCCCCATATATACTATATACACTCTCTATATACTCCATATATACTATATTCACTCTCTATATACTCCATATATACTATATACACCCTCTATATACTCCATATATACCCCCCATATATACTATATACACTCTCTATATACTCCATATATACTATATACACTCTCTATATACTCCATATATACTATATACACCCTCTATATACTCCATATATACCCCCCATATATATTATATACACTCCATATATACCCCCATATATACTATATACACTCTCTATATACTCCATATATACTATATACACTCTCTATATACTCCATATATACCCCCATATATACTATATACACTCTCTATATACTCCATATATACTATATTCACTCTCTATATACTCCATATATACCCCCATATATACTATATACACTCTCTATATACTCCATATATACCCCCATATATACTATATACACTCTCTATATACTCCATATATACCCCCCATATATACTATATACACTCCATATATACCCCCATATATACTATATGCACTCTCTATATACTCCATATATACTATATACACTCTCTATATACTCCATATATACCCCCCATATATACTATATACACTCTCTATATACTCCATATATACCCCCATATATACTATATACACTCTCTATATACTCCATATATACTATATACACTCTCTATATACTCCATATATACCCCCATATATACTATATACACTCTCTATATACTCCATATATACCCCCATATATACTATATACACTCTCTATATACTCCATATATACTATATACACTCTCTATATACTCCATATATACCCCCCATATATACTATATACACTCTCTATATACTCCATATATACCCCCATATATACTATATACACCCTCTATATACTCCATATATACCCCCCATATATACTACATACACTCTCTATATACCCCCCATATATACTATATACACTCTCTATATACTCCATATATACTATATACACTCTCTATATACTCCATATATACCCCCCATATATACTATATACACTCTCTATATACTCCATATATACTATATACACTCTCTATATACTCCATATATACCCCCCATATATACTATATACACTCTCTATATACTCCATATATACTATATACACTCTCTATATACTCCATATATACCCCCATATATACTATTACACTCTCTATATACTCCATATATACTATATACACTCTCTATATACTCCATATATACCCCCCATATATACTATATACACTCTCTATATACTCCATATATACTATATACACTCTCTATATACTCCATATATACCCCCCATATATACTATATACACTCTCTATATACTCCATATATACCCCCCATATATACTATATACACTCTCTATATACTCCATATATACTATATTCACTCTCTATATACTCCATATATACTATATACACCCTCTATATACTCCATATATACCCCCATATATACTATATACACTCTCTATATACTCCATATATACTATATTCACTCTCTATATACTCCATATATACTATATACACCCTCTATATACTCCATATATACCCCCCATATATACTATATACAC